>JADRCD010121001.1:0-25241 GCA_019843815.1 Montemys delectorum
TGGAACTCAAGCAGGTCAGGAAGCAGGAGCTGAAGCAGAGGCCATGGAGAGATGTTCTTTGCTGGCTTGCTTCTCCTGGCTTGTTCAGCCTGCTCTCTTATAAACCCAAGACTTCCAGCCCTGAGATAGCACTACCCACAAGGGGCCCTACCCCCTTGATCACTAATTGAGAAAATACACCACAGCTGGGTCTCATGGAGGCACTTCCCCAACTGAAACTCCCTTCTCTGTGATAACTGCAGCCTGTGTCAAGTTGACACACAAAACTAGCCAGTATACCTACTAAGCCATAGTTCTTGCTCCCCACATGAAGTCTTGATTCACAAACATTCTAACATTAGCTCTCTTTTCTCCCTTCTCTTTTTATGTATATAAAGGTACTCATGCATTTTCCAATCCAGAATAGCAATCATTTCAACAGTTGGAATTAGATCAATACCTGTAGACCAATATTTCAACCACTGAAAACATTTGTATAAGTGCTCTGGCATAATGGTGATCATGGTAAATCATGAAATCAGGAATTCATGTCTGTAAAATATATTGGTGCTAATGTGGGCTCAGAAGTCATCCATTCTGGGTTGCATTTCCTAACAAACCCAGTTTGTTAGACTTGGGCTACCAAAAGCCAAGAATGGTATCTATTCCTATGACTCCAAGTAGAAGTGAGAGTGGACTAAATTTGAACATAAGCATTTGATGAGCATCATATCTTTCTAGTTTCACTAAGGATGTGTGTGTGTGGGGGGGGATGGATGACAAAAGTCCTGGGAGGACTAAGATGGAAAGTTCAGGAAACATGTGGAACAAAACTTTGATTTTGTGTTATATAGGTTTTTCTATTGCTATAACAGTGACCAAACACCAAGGTGCCATATTTGGAGATAACATGTCTTGGATTCTACTGTTATTTTTTTTTTATCATGTTCAGTGGAGATTTAAGAAAAATGGGAGAGGGCAATAAACCATAGAACAAGTGTATTCCTCACCCTCTGTCAGTACAGGTTTGCAGAAGGATGGCTACTGAGCATCTCTCGTTCCCGGCACCTTGAGGATATTGGCACCCACAGGTCTCAGTCTCATTCTGAACTTTTTGAGAATGTTTACATAGTGAGTAGCCTTAAAAATCTGGATAGCATTGTTTTTCAGGACAGAAAGCTGGCTTGTTTATAGCCCATCCTACTAAACTCTCTCTGAAACAAAGGCCAGACAATTTCTTTATAACTCAATAAGAGAAGTTGCATATTCTTAATCCTGAGATTACATGGCTAAGGTACCACCTTTCTCTTTGTGGTATTCACATGGCTTCCTTTCATTACTTTCATGTGGCATGATGGCCTACTGTACAAAGAATGCTCGTGCGTGCTTGCCTGCTATTCTTGGAGAAAGGATATATTGTCTCCAGATACAGGCTGTGTCTTTGCTCAAAAAGCTGGTGCCCTGAATTGCTTGCTTTCATGTAGGGTAAAAACCTCAGATCTCTCCTACATCTTGATAGGGAGGACATTGAGCCAGAGTTTTCAAGCTGCAGCAAACTCACCATAGAGGCCATTAACACATTTGGAGGTATCCACTAGCCAAGCAGACAGTGGCTGCTTAGCTGCTTCCTACGAAGTAGCAAAAAGGCTGAGATATTTCTAACATAAAAGTAGCACAGAGAATGAATAGGAACAGGATACTTATATAGGGGTTCTATAATTTTATAAGAGTATGTGAAAGTTGAAAAATGTACAGTCATAAACTTAAGGTCTAGGTAAATTCAAAGCCCAAATTATTCCAAGTCAACTATTCACCTCCATTTAAAAACAAATTCAGAGGAACTAGGGGTTCGTGAAGAGTATGCTCATGAAGGTTAAACTTAGTCCCCAGCCCTGTTCTGCTTTCTGTCTACCACAAGGCAAACACTGGTCCCCAACCTCGTTTCTACTTCCTGTCTGCCACGAGGTGAACACTGGTCCCCAGCCACGTTTCTGCTTCCTGTCTACCATGAGGACCCCATTACCATAGGCCAGAATCAATGGTGTTGAAGACTGTGGACTGGAATCTCAGAGCCAAGACAAATCCTTCTTTAATTCATTCTCTTGAATGTTTTGGTTATAATGACACAAAAGTTAATGATCGCATAACCTCAGAGAGTTTTATACAAATTAAATATATACATGATTGTGAATGGTGCCTAGCCCACTATAGATGCTTATGGTATCTATTAGATATTTATGGTGCCTAGACACTATAAATAATGATTATTACCATGCATGCACATTTTTCATACCATAACTCTGAGAATAAGATTTAAAACAACCAACCATTATTAGATTTTTCTTCTTTCACTAAATAAAAATAAGTTGCTTGCAAATAATAGGAGTGTGGTACCTCCTGCAGGTAGTTATTGCTGTAAGTCCATGAAGGATAAGCTGAGCAATGGTAATCCGCGCAATCGTCTCGCCAGCATGAATGCACGCGGACACCAGAATCCTTCTGCAACAAGCGTTTATTGCATCTTTAAGAGGAAGACCCTAAGCCCCGAAAAGGCACTGCTTATATATACCTTGGAGCGGCGTGTTCATTTCTAATTGGCTGTTTGCTCATTACCTCATGTGACGCCCTGGGATGGGCTGTGACTTGGCGCGCTCTGGCCCTTAGCACATGTGCAGACTACTTGTTTACAGGGAGAAGACACCGGATGCCGGCGCCATGTTGTAATGGCGATTGAGTCAGCTCGGGAGTGGCTCTCTATAAGCAATAGCTGTCTTCTTAATTATCTCCTTTGGCAATTTTTACTGAGGACTTGCCACAGGGTTACAATACTGTCCATCTTTTAGCTCAGAGAAGATTATGACCTACTAATGAGTCTAGCAAATATTGTAAGCTCTTCATACTTAGGGAGACTTAAAGAACTCCATGTGTATAGCTCAAGGAATGGTTTCCAAATTCTTGTTCCTAAGTCTTTCTTGTCTTGGATCATCTCTTGCTTTTCCTTGATTGAGCAGATTAAGAATCAGCATATTCTTATTTATTTTAGGATTTGAGTGGCCATGTTGAGTTTTTCATGTTTGTGTGTGTGTGTGTGTGTATATGTGTGGTTTGTTTTGTTATTCCCATTTCTGTTTTCCAATATGACTTCCTCTCTGAATTTTGAATGGCAAATCTGCTTTCTAACCATAATTTCTTTTCCTTTTGTATTCAATTATTATACAGTTATAATATTGAATTTATAACTTTGTACCAGATAAATGTTCAATAATTTATGTTATTTTGTGAATTTATAATATTTTCATCGATAGACCTTTGTCTTAGTCAGGGTTTCTATCCCTGTACAAACATCATGACCATGAAGCAAGTTGGGGAGGAAAGGGTTTATTTAGCTTATTTTTATGTTGCTGTTGATTATCAGAGGAAGTCAGGACTGGAACTCAAGCAGGTCAGAAAGCAGGAGCTGACGCAGAGGCCGTGGAGAGATGTTTCTTACTGGCTTGCTTCCCCTGGCTTGATCAGCCTGCTTTTTTATAGAACCCAAGATTTGTAGCCCAGAGATAGCACCACCCACAAGGAGCCCTACCCCCTTTATCACTAATTGAGAAAATGCCCCACAGCTGGATCTCATGGAGGCACTTCCCCAACTGAAGCTCCCTTCTCTGTGATAACTCCAGCCTGTGTCAAGTTGACACATAAAACCAGCCAGTACAACCTTCTATCACAGACCTGGTAAGACAGTACAAATAATATATTGTTTACCTGTGTGTTTATTTGTTCTATGTCTAACATTTTGAAAAATTCATTTATTTAATGATGTTAGATTATATTTAAATGATCTATCTACCTATCTACCTATCTATAATTTATTTGAGTCAGAGTTTCTTATAGCCCAGACTGTCTTCAACTTGAAGTCAAGTTTAAACTTCTGATTCTTTTGCCTCTAGTGTCTAGGTTCTGACGTTACAGGTCCAGTTAAGAACATAATTATTTAGATTTTATATAACTATAAAAGCAGCTCTACTACAACATTAAAGAATTATGAAAATTATGTTTTATTTTGGGTTAGATCTAAAGTCACATATAGCTATTACTTGTCTAAGCCAAAATCTACCAACTCAGTTTAAATGGCAAAGTTTAATTCCAGTAACCCAGGGAAAAAGATTCAAGCATTAACTGTATTTTATATTTATAGGGAAAAACATAGGAAAATTTCAACAACTTCTTGGCATCTTAATTACATAAAAATGATTTTATCTAATTGGTAAGCCTATAGCAACGGGACTATGTAGTTTTGTTTTCAATTGTGTCTTGTTTTCACTTGTGTTAATGGGGAGATGGGTTAGTGGGTAATGTGCTTGCTGACAAGCATGGAAACCTGAGGTAAGTCCCACTGACCATGTAACCGCTGGCCAGGTACAAAAGCTGTGCACACTTATATTCCCCCACCCCCTGAGAGGGAAAAGTGGGGAAAGACAATCCTGGGAGCTTGCTTCCTAATTGGTCTGGCTCAATACATGAGCTCCATGTTCAGTGAGAGACCCTGTCTCAAAAAGTAAAATAGAAAACTGCAGAAGAAGACACCACAATGCTCACCTCTGGCTGTCACATGCATTCAGGTTCATACACCATACAGGTGCATGCACGCAGGTGCATACATGCATACAGGTGCATGCACGCAGGTGCATACATGGATACAGGTGCATGCATGCAGGTGCATACATGGATACAGGTGCATGCATGCAGGTGCATACATGCATACAGGTGCGTGTATGCAGGTATACATGTACAAAGATGAACATTTACCCACATATACTTCATACACACACAGAATACTGACCTATGGAAAGAGACCACACATAGCCAACTTTTCTATAGATCCGATACGCCCTTCTTTAACCCAGGTGGTAAGCTTACCTTGTAATGTTCTGTGGTACTAATTGGGTTTGTTTTATTGTGGGGGGATGTTGAAAATCACCCATTATTATTACCTGGTTTTATAGATGGTGAAGCCAAATCCCAGGAAAACAAAATAAAGTTCAAGCCATTAAAGAAACCTTTCAAAGTAAACTAATCATCAAAGTCATAAAGGGACAGGAGAAACAGACGAAGGTCTCAGTCAGAGTGCTCTCTCTCCATAATTAATTTTGAAAATTCCACGTCTGATCTGGAACTAAATGTATCCTGTAGAAGAAAATCCCTTGACTAGCATGGAAAATCCTTCCTAATTCCCAGCCATCTTTCCATCAGAATTCTTGAGTGCAATAACCTCTTTTCATGCTAATTCAGCTTATTTCTACATGCTGGGTAGGTGCTTAATAGAGACAGATGAGACCTCCTTTAGTAACTGTACTCACACACTCGAGTGTTAAAGCATTGTGCCCTCTCCTGCACTGAGTTCTTTCTGTCTGTCTGAATGCAGCCCTAAGAGTTTAGTTTTGAAACCATCCCTACCTCCCGGTCTCACTGTCTGACCTTGAATTCTGGGCATTTTTGTTCACTTGTCCCTATTTTCACCTTTCTCTTTAGTCACTAACGTGTCTGTTTTTAGTTTTCTCCAAAACTCCTAAATCTCTAAACTTAATTTAAGGTCAGGACTCTAAGCCAGACCACTATCTCCACGCCCTGAATGAGCACATCTCACATGATTCGTGGCACTAAGCAGCTCAGGTCTCAGCAGTTTAAACAAACACGTACATCCTGTTGCTTGATGTGAAGGAAATCACCTTCCATTGACCCTTCAGCAAGGCTGGTTAACAGGTTAGAACTTTGTAGTCTGTGAATCCAGTGGTGTGTTGCAGGTTCAGACCCCATTAGACTTTATCTTGAGTCATCTTCAGACCTCTCATTGATTTTTTTTTTCTGTTCCTGTCTGAGCTAACAACCTTATGACTTCAAGGTAGAGCCTTGAATGCATGACTTCTATACCATTGGCTTCTACCAACCCAAAATCTAGTAGTATCACTGGAAAGCATCTAAGGCCTGTTCCAAAGGATCTACCTCTTTGCTGGAACCTGCTTATCCAATGTTTGCACCAAGACATTTGAAAAGTACCTTAATTTGGGGTCTTCTATTTCTCTAAAAGCATGAAATTTCTGCCTCATTGGAACTTGATGTTTGGGGAAAGTAAAATCTGTGTTCCAGAGCCATGGTCACTCATAACTGGCTCCAGAATAAACCATCTCTTACCTCATTGAGGCGAGAGCTGTTTCTCTCATTGACAATAACAGGGGGCTATGCAGGAGCAAGAGTGAGTAATGGCGGGAGGTTGACCTTTGGTATCCACACATGTGCACCTGCTGGTCTGAGCTGGATGAACATTAGCCAGCAAGCAGTTGTCATTACCTTCATAATGGTCTTGACCAATACTAGTTTTCTTTAGTTTCGTCTTGCTCTCCTCACTTGCCTTTGCTAACTTTTCAAAACATGTTGTTCCTAATACACACTCAAAATGTAGGCTTGCGTTGCCTGTCTGCTAGAATCTGTGAACCTAAAGCCAGTCATGCTTCTAATCCTTCATGTTACTATTAAAAAACATGTCCAAGATTATTCTCACTTGCTAGAGGTTTACTTTGGCTCAGAATTCAAATAAATCCATCCTTTCTCCATTTCTAAAACATAAAAATCAAGGCTCCCTTCTAAATTTTTTATTTCACTCCCAGACACCATTGCCTTAGATGTTATACTATCTTAGATATTATATATATATATATATATATATATATATATATATATATATAGAGAGAGAGTACATATATTAGATACGTATTATGCATATATAGATATATATTATGCATGTATTAAATATATATCTTAGATGTTAGACTGCCTTAGATACACTATCCTCAAACATAGTCTCTCTCCATATGGTAAATGTTCAAGCTTGTGGTATCTGAGAAAACCACAGAAGGAGGGTGGTCCCTCTCACATTCTATTGATGCCCATCTCTCCTTATGGTGACTTAAATGAAAATGGCTCCCATAGGCTCCCAAATTTTAATTCTTAGTCACCAGGCTATGAAACTGAGAAGGCTCAGGGGGATTAGGAGGTGTGATCTTACAGGAGTGAGTGTGGTCTTACTGGGAGTAAGACTGAGACTTCAAAAGACTACTAGGCCCTGTGTCTCTCCCTCTGTCCTTGGAATGCCCTTGGGACAGCATGTAAAGCTGTTAACAACTTCTTCAGAAGCAGCCTGCCTGCTTGCCTGCCTGCTGCTGTGCTCCCTGTCATGATAACAAAGGACCAATCCTCTGAAACTGTAAGCTCGTACCCA
This sequence comes from Montemys delectorum, assembly GCA_019843815.1. Lineage (NCBI taxonomy): Eukaryota > Metazoa > Chordata > Mammalia > Rodentia > Muridae > Montemys > Montemys delectorum. The sequence continues at coordinate 7,247 of JADRCD010121001.1, forward strand.
GTTAAACGTTTTCTTTTATAAGAGAAAACATTTGGTTATGGTCTCTTTTCAACAATACAACAGTAGCTAAGACACCCCTGAAGCAGGTCAGACCCAAATGTTGGCTGGTTTTATGTCAACTTGACCCAAGCTAGAGTAATCCGAGAGGAAAGAGCCTCACTTGAGACAATGACTCCATAAGATCCAGCTATAAGGCATTTTCTCAGTTAGTGATCAATTGGGCAGGTCCCAGCCCATTGTAGGTGATACCATCTCTGGGCTCCTACAAGAAAGCAGGCTGAGCAAGCCATGAGGAGCAAGCCAATAAGCAGCACCCATTCATGGTCTGAATCAGCTCCTGCCCTGTGTGAATTCCTGCCCTGTTTGAGTTCCTGTCCTCACTGCTTTTGAGGATGAATTGTTCTGTGAAACTTTGGGCTAGAAAAGCCATTGAGTCATTTCTGTAAGAGCTTGCTGAGAGCAGTAAAAAATGGAGGCCCAGCTTGTGAAGTTTTGACGTTTCAGTGGGAAGCAAAGACTCTACCAGACTTTTTGTGTGAAGAATCTGTAGTTTTGGTTAGATGGGGCTGAAGAACCATCTGTAATTAACAAGATACCAGAACTACTAAAGTAAAACCTTTGCTGGATACTCAATGCTGGTTGGCTGGAGCTGAGAATTTAGCAATGATTAAGAAGAACCAGCAGTGTTGAGGTGAAACCTTTGGGAAAGTGTTTTCAGAGATTCAGCACAAAGAAGCTGTGTTCCAGACAGAACTATAAGTTGGATCTGGTGCTGGCAGCTGAACTTGGTAGTGAACCAATAAGGAAACTTTGCCTTGGGAACCTCAGTCTGTAGATTGGTCTGAGATCTGATGTCTGGACCAGAGCTTTTTGGTCCAAATCTCAGCTCTGGTACTTGGTATTTGTATGGCATGAGCAAGTGACAAACTTCTGTGCCTTGGTTTCCTCACTTGTAAATTTCAATTGAAAAACATAGACAATACATCATATAAGTGCACACATGATTTTAATGTAGTACTAACAGCTGTGTTTACATTGCAAGATTGTTATGGCAGCTACTTGATACATGTAAATCACTTAGAACAATGTAGGGCACATGCTGAGTTCTATTAAGTATTATTTCTGCTTCGAATTTCGTCCGTTTCACACTGAGGAGGGGGAAACACATGTTTTTGTACTTAGGGGTTTTAACTGGGAAATTAGAAAAGAGGTTGAGACTGGTTCTAAATAGGTGGAGCTAACCAACCTTCCGGGCACCGCACCCCCATCACAACCGCTTGAGGATACTGCCCTCTGGTGGTCATTCTCGGGGGCTTTCACCACTCTGTTTCAGTGATGCCTGAATGTTCTTAGTCTTCACCTTCCTTTAACCTAAAGGTTAATCTATCAGCAGCTGCGATATTGTGAGCATTCCCTCACAAGCGTTTCTTAAAACAATCTGTAAGTCACAGACATGCATGTGGATTTCCACCGTTTGAGTGACAGCTAAATGTTAGACTTTTAGTATGAATGTTTAGAAATGATGAGAAAATTATATGTCCACTCGGAGCACGTATTGTCTCATCTTTTTAATTGATACATTTGAAAATGAGTTAAGTCCCTGGGGATTCAAGCAGAGTCCCCTTGATTTGAACATTCACTTTTTAAAAAATCATTCTTACGGACTCTAGGATAAACGTTATATTGCATACCAAAAATACACATTTTTAAAATATTAACATGTCATTACTTTGACAAAATTTCTCAGACTCAAAGAGATAAAAGTTACAACGTTTGCACTTATACTGCACATGTGTGCTCTGTTTGGTCATGTTTTCACCTGGTCATCTGTAGTGCCCATCCCAGCAACCTATATCTTATTTTTTTCAGGAATTTTCCACAATAACAAACAAACAAACAAACAAATAAAAACAATACAAAAAAGCATTTATTTTCAAGAGAAACTATGCAAAACTTCTTTTGCAAACTTACGTGACCCTGGAAAGGTAGCTCCAGGGCGGATCACCTCTGTCTGGGTGAACTGTTACACAGTTCCCAGCACCAAAAAAGGCAACATCAGACGATTGGTGACGACTTTTTTTTATTTTTTTTTTAAACACATTTGCTATCGTTTCTGATGGAGAATAAAGAATGAGTCTGAACTTTCCACGCTCGCTCCGCCGGCTGGTTAGGCACTGGCTCAGCCGGCTGGAAGTCCGGCATTCTCTCCACGCTTCTGCTGCCACAGGCATTGTAGACAGAACATTACTCAAACCACAGGCTCCAGACTCCCAGGTAACTGAAGCCAGCGGGAAGCTCTGTTTGATATCGCATGCGCGCGCTTTATCGACCTTTTTGTTGTGATGGGAAGAAGGTAACCGACGTTACTTTTATCTTGCCCTGTTGTAACATTGCCCAGTAGGTGAAGGCTTTTGGGTGCACTGTGGCCAAACTCTTTGATAGATGCTGAATTTGTGAACATAAATTTCTACAACAACAACAACAACAACAACAATAATAACAAGAAATCAATGTTTTTAAATTCACCCTTACTAACATAAAATCTTACACAGCCACAAGTTTTGTTAAAGGGGATCTAAAATTCTGCATTAAGGAGTCACCACATGGAAAATACAACTTAATTTTCTTTCCTAAGAGACAGAAGCCTGTCTGCCATGGGACAGAGGCTCACATTTAACAAAGCAATTTTGAACTTTGGAGTCAACCATATAGACACTGAGCTAAGCACAGGCTCGGTGTCTTACTATATTAAAAATACTCATGCAGAATAACAAAATGAAGTGCCTTTGTTTCCTCTACAAGTGCTTAGTTTTCAATGAACAAGCTAGAAGTTTTTGTATTTCATTTAACAAATATGTCCCCCCCACAGATTGCTTTTGTTTTTACATATGTGATTAAACTATATTAAATCTACCCTTTTTTGTAGGATGCCCTTGTGGCATTTCATCTGGATCCAGTATCATTTTATGAAGAGGGTTTAGACCTGAGCGGAGACCAGGCTTGGAGCAATGGCAAGCTTGTGCCAGTGTTCCTGTACCATTCTCTGTAGTGCCTGATCTATTTTGGCTAGTGCTTCTTCCAACTCCTTAAGAGTTCTAGTAATTTACGGAAAGAATATTCTTCATTAAAAGAGGAACAATACAACTTAAAAATGTGCTATGTATTTTAGCCCGATATTTAACATTTAATAGTGGTTTTGTGATTTAAGAGTTGTAGACATTTTGGATGTTAATTATTTCTTTTATTCCAATCTTTAGAGACATGTACATTTAAATATCTGATTTCCCATTCTAGAAATATTACAATCATCTCATAATTATGAACTCATATTTTAAGCAAATTTCTATCTGTCATTATTGCCAGAACGTTTCAAGCATGCCACTGGAAAATAACAATACAATGAAGGAAGGTCGTCTTCCTCAGTGGAGTTTTCTTTTAAAGTGCAGCTGACACTTTGGCCTGGAGATTTCTTTGTTGTAGGCAGCTGCTGTGTGCGTTCTATGTGCATTCCAGGATGTTTGGCCATATCACACCAGATGCCAGTGACATGGTCTTCCTCATTGTCTGCAGACACTGTCCCATGCTTTCTGAGGCAATGACTGTCAACTTCGTAACAGAACAGGCTTGCTTGATTGATTGGTTGGTTGGTTTCACCGTAGCCTATAACTGGCCTAGAACTCTTGGCAATCCTCTTGCCTCAGCTTCCTAAGTGTCAGGATTCACAGGTGTGAGGCTCTATGGCCAGTTAAGTATTAATATTTCAAGCCAGCAGTCTACTTTTCTTCCTGTATCGCCAGCCAGAATTCTGATCTCTTTGCAGGCTTCCCATCCCAACTGCAGGATAGTCGCAAGCTCTATGTCCCCATTACTTTTCAGTTCTTTTTTCATCCACATCTGGTTACTCCTGTCCTATTACTCCCTATAAATCCCTATGTTTGTGATTAACCTTTTACCTCAGTGGCCAGCGAGGGATAAGCAGTGGTTAAGTGAGGTGATATAGAGAGCTTGGGGTGGAGAGACCTAGGCCTGGCAGACCAATGTCTGAATTCTGATGACTTCATCTGAGTGTAAGTCAGTTCACCCTTAGAAAGGATGGTGGCACCAGCTCCACAGGGATTATATGTCAGGGACAAAAGTATGCTATTTTTCCTTATGGTAAGAGTCATGGCCAGTACTCCTACCCAAAACATAGGTGGACAAGAGAAAAACATAAAAAGTTTACTTAGCCAAAGTTTTGTAGTACCCAAAGTGAGGGTCTTCAGAAATGAAAATTAAAACGTCCAGGGATCATTGTCCATTTTTCTATGTAGGATTGATGAGGACCAGGCACGCATGTGACAGTGTAACTGGGCAGAGCAGTGTGGTCTGGAGCTAGAGTATGATCTGAGATGGAAAGCCAGCAATGCTGTGGCTCAGATTCTCTTTGACTTCTCTGTGGCATTTCTTCTAAGCACAGAGCAGGTCTAATCAGGAAAGAGGGACCGCAAGGGACAAAGTAGAAAGGAGTGATCGTCCCAGAGAAGAGGAATTCTGCTTTCCATGGCTTGTTTTCCAGGAGGACAAAGTTCAGGAGCGAGATCGAGAGACCTTGCTTCTGATGCCGCCCAATGTCCTTTCGTTCAAAGCGCTTGCAGCACCAAGTTCTACATTAACTTGAGACTAACTTGTAGACTCACACACAGAACTGGATCAAAAGGGAAGCTCTTTGTAGATTCCTTTCTTCCTAACAGGTATGGTAGGTGCTGTTCTCCGTACAGACTTCCTAAGGGTCTAGGGTCCCCATTTCCACACCAGCAAACTGTAGTTCTGAGAAACAGTCCTTTTCAAGAGTCTAGAGGTGCTAAGAAGAGAAAGGTGTTATATATGCTTTAAAGGTACCAAATAGACTTCTCACAGCTCCTGAACCAACACAAGAGTTCAAGTGATACTTATTCACGTTTTCTTAGGAGGATAAAGGTGCACCGTCTCCAACTTCTACTCTTATCAAAAGACAAGCCCAGCAAAGCGTTATCCATGGCCACAATGATACAAATAACTCCATGATTTTGGAGTTATCTCAGAAGTCCAGTGCCTTTTTGTGTTCTTGGCAAGGATGACACGAACTCTGTTGCTTGGGAGGCTAGCTGGGACAGGGACTGGTGCAGTGCTGAAGAGAGGACATCCTTCTTGCTGTTCTCAACTACTCTTTTCATCATGGATTGATCTCTGTTAGTATTTCATGCTTAACCATGGACCATGCAAGAGCTGGGCATAAACTTCCAACCTAGCTAGTGTTTGAAAGGAAAAGTGTAAAAAAGTAACACATAGATAGAAATCAGGTGGGTTTTTTTTTTTCAAGCTAGAAAAATAAGGAGAAGCAAGGAGTAGAGGACTAGAACATGATTATATTTTTTTCCTCAAAACGCAGTTTTGATAATTTCTTCTAGAATGTGATGAAAATTTGACGGGGGTGGGGGAGGGTGGCGGCGTATTAGAAGTCTGACTCAGGGCAGAGAAAGCAGCAACACGTCCTTTCTTGGAACAGGATTTCTGTTGGAACCACCCTTAATGCACAATTCTGAGTTCATCACCTTCCCAGAGATACCCTGCTATTGGCAAGGTGCCCTTAGCTCTGTCTTAGGTCTTAGCCAAAGTGATTCAGATCACAGCACATGGAATGGATTCGGCAGCAGCCGCAAAGGATGGGGCCAGTAGATGGAGGGTGGACCGATCTAGGGGGTGGGGGGGGGGAACGACAAATTGCCACCTGATCCCCTTCTTGAGTCTTCTTTTCTCTGTGTTTTCTTCAGCTTCAAGAATTAAAATTTAGTTTTAAAGTCATATAATGTCCAAACTGGGAGACCTGCGTGTAATTCTTTAAGGTCTGGGACCTGTTGTGGATTATACAGAGAAAAGAACTGACAGAACTGAATCTACTTCATCTAACCTGGGCGTGCAGGGTGGTAGGCGCATCGTGTGCCTATCCCAGCTCAGGTTCACTCAGACACACCCACTGGGTTCCCGAAAATGTTCGTGTGAACTGTCATCGAGAGTAGCACGTTTGAATGGGGTGCCCAGGGAAGCCCGTGGCCTTAAATGCTCACTAACTACAGTGAACCACGCTTCTGCGGTCATCAGCCACTAGATGAGGATTTCAGATTTTCTCAGGGTTGTATTACATACAAGATGGCAGCTTTCACACTGATTTCTGGTAATGCTTCCCAAGGCAAAATTCTACCAAGTAACTATTACAGTTACCGAGTGTATTTTGTTTTGAACTTGCCATCTGCAGTTAATCCACTTCTTACAAGGTTGTCTCTGTGCAGCAACCTTTGTGATTGATCATGTACCCATCACAAAGAACAAAAGGTCAAGACACGAATGGTAAACACCACCAGGACATGGAGACCACATAGGGTCAGTGACTCTTAGGTGCTTTTCTAGTGTTAGGTCTACCCTGAGCTGAGACACCATTTTTAATGTTTGAGAACAGTTAGGCTGATGTCAATTACACCAGTAACCATGGAGACCAGAATTTCATAGATGAATAAGGGAGGGAATGACAAACTGAGCTTGGATATATGTTATAAAATAAATAAATACAATTTTTACAATATTACGGTTTAGCCAAATGAAATGGAGCTCAACTTGCTAGGAAAGATTTTCAAATTTTTTTTTTACAAGAAATTACTTCATATATGCAAAGTTATGCTTTTCGTGCTATTTTTTTCGGTAAATGTTAATGACTGTTGTCTGTGTTTCTGACTATCTATTTATTTCAAAATTTAGCAGCTGTGAATGTAGAATCACTGTCCAACTTCAAAAGTTCTGCAATAACTGCTGTACATTCCAGCAAAATCGGTCTTTAGCAATGGTATTTCTGATGAGCGATAGAAGGTCTTCATTTGCTTCCAACTAAAAGTATAACTCACGTGATCAGTGTTTAGAGATCAATCGTGAAGCTAAGCGGATCAATGTCTGCAATGCTTTTCTCATCTCACGCGTGTGCTTCTGAAAGTGCTCAAGCATCACGTGAGGAAAAGCAATTTCCGGTCTCACGGGCAACTGTGCTCTGACAAAGATGCAACTGAAATTCATGGGCAGTTTTTTCCCTGCGTTCTAATATAATTTCAAGAAATTAGGAGTGTGAGTGAGGCCGTGAGAGTGAATGGCTGGGGATGTCCCGGGGTGCTGGCTTGCACACACTCTCAGGCTGATTAACAGCTTGACCGGACAGCCCTGGGCACCCACAGAGAGGAGCCCTGGCCACAGCTCTCGGACAGGAGAAGTGGCTTCTTCAGCAACCAACCCTCGACCCATGGTCTTCGTCTGGGCCCATCAGGTCAACTGTTGTTTTACAGAACATCAGCCATTGTCTTTCTCCTTGTGTCAGGAGCCTCTTGAAAGATTATATGAGGATAATTAAGTGGTGAATAAGGGTCAATGTGGACAAATAAATCAAACTGATAGTTTGAACACAGACTGATTGAGCAAAAACAAGGAATTCCGCCATGCCTGTTACCGTGGTGCCGGATGGTTACTGACTTTGTTAACATTACATCCAAAGGCAGCAAGTGGAAACGCTTTGTGTGGGATCAAAAGCTGAGCAAAGAGACACGAGATTTAATTGTTCAGCTTTATTTTTGAAATAAAGACATGCAGTGCCTCCATTTAGTTGACTTTAATGGAGCACAGAACCAAACTCATGCTTTAGCATGCTAATTGACTTAGAAAATGCTTTCCACTTGTATAACAGAAATGTAAGAAATTCCAGACGCACTATCAGACTTGCGGGAAAGTTCAGCGTGCAGAAATATAAAGGGAACTAAAGTCCTTGCTTCTGACTTGAGGAAGATAGCATTAAATTACAATAAACACTATACTTTTATATGGATTTTAATTTTTTCTTACGAATCTAGTGTTATATAAATCGTGTTTATATAACAAAAAGCTGTGGAAATCAAAATTATTAGGTAGAAGGAGATATTTTGTTAGTTATAGAGGCAGCCTAGAAGTCTTGAGAAGGAGAGCGAGGGAGAGAGAAAAGAAAGGGAGAGAAAGAAGGAGGGGGAAGAGAGGGAAGGAGAGACAGAGCGCTCTTGGGAAGGCCAACGGCATTTGTTCTAAAGAGGAATATATATCAGACAAGAAATGCAAAGAAGGAAACGGTCAGTAAGAATAAGAAGGAGCTATTTTAACAACAAGCATTTGGGTCTTTTATTTATTTGTAGAAATTGAAGTTTCCGGAGGATCAGAATCTCACTTCACCATGTACATTTAATAATGTATAAATAAACACATCAAAGAAACGATTGCTTCATCCTTTCTCCTCTGTCTTATCACCTAGCCGTGATGCCACATGTATCAGAAATCCACTGGATTCAGAACTATGCTGCAGAGAGATTTCCACATAAGCATATTGTCCTTTTATTTGATTATTTAAGTGATTATTTGATAGTTGCTTATATAAGTAAAAGAAGTTGAGTTTGAAAGATTGATGTACAGAAACACAGTCTAATTAGTTTATCATGGTATCATGACCTCATTAGTAAATGAGTTTCATCTTCATTATTTAGCAACTTTATTTGTTGCAAATTGAGATATAAAGTATCAACTACTCTTCCACCCTTCTGAGTGTCTTATATCCTAAAGTTGTTGACATTATGGTCAACAGTGATTGTAAATGGTAATTTATTAAAGACATCAATAATATTTGCTTGGAAGCATTTTTAAAATACCATTCTCATATCTGGACATTTGTCTTCATTTTTTAAAAAAAAATGGAGTATAGGAATGAATGCCATGCTGGGCTAGCAAAGATAGCATTCTGTTATTAATGTCTGCATCATGTTAATATAGAAAAGTATGAGGAATAAATTATAAAAATTATATGGGGGAGGTGACTTTTGATTTCCCCCCCCATAAATAATTTAACATAAAGAATCCAAGAGAAGCTTGCCTATGGGCTGCCTGGGCTGAGAAAGTGGGCTGAGAAAGGTGTAATGCCCTGCGGAGGGAGATGAAGGCAAGCTCACACCATATCCAATCAGCCTTTTTCTGAAAGGTCAGGACATTCTGTCTGGGATCGTTTGTGTTTGTGATTGTGCCCTTTCCCTATTCACCGACACAATGTAACTGTCAGTCTCAACAAGGGTTCCTGGATGCACTGGCTCCACCGCTCTCGGGGTAACATACACTATCTCACATCCACAAAACAATTCGGCGTCTGCGTGGGCAAACCATATGATGGCTACAGGGAGCAATGTGGTCACACCCTACTGAGCACTCGTAAGGGGACTTCTGTAAGAAACAGCACCGGGGTGGGAGTTGGGCTGGGGGTGGGGTGGGAGTGGGCTGGGGGAGACCCGCTTTGCTCTTCTGTGCCTTGGTGGACTTCCCAGATAGCATTTTAACGCCTCAGTTTTGGCCATCCGAAGTCAAATGCAAACGTTTCCTCCTCTGCTGCATCTCCGTGGACGAAGACAGCTTTACTGCTAGGTAGAGCGCTTGCAGCACGGATCTAGGAGGCTGATAGATATTAGAAATATTTAGCACATTAATGATGGTCTTGTTGGATTTCCCTGGTGTGTGCTTTACTTTGCTATTCATTTCTCTTCCCAAACAAATCCAGACATAAGCTCAGATTTATAAGGGCAGAGGAAGAACCCTGACTGTCGAGGGAGACGAGAGAGCCAGCGCCCTGTCATAATTTTCCACCGACGGGATCTGAACTGAGCTCTAGAGGATTAACGCATATGGTGCATTTTCTCCGCATTTGGCCTCGAATGTTACTCTCTGACCAATTGATTGATTTAAGCTACAGTCCAGTTTGTCACTTCATTCAGAATGGAATTAGATAAACTATTTACATAAAATGGCAGTACAGAGGAGAAATGAGAAAGAAAGGAACAAGCCCTCCTCCAAGCCTGCACCCAGGCACACAAGCCAATTTCTTTCTGCCCTATATGTATTACTACTGGGTTTCCAGCTGTCTTCTTTCTTTATAAATTTTAAAGGGAATTAAAATTTTTAATGAGTTTATTTTCTAACCTTCCCCTGAATTTTTGCAATAGCAAAATTCCAAGTAATTCCTGTTCTCTAGCTGTAGCTCATCTCCCTCTCAATGTTTCATCCACAGATCCTGAATATTTCAAGTTAATACAAAATTCACTATATGTCCAAATTAGTTAGTGATTCATCTAATTGTGCTGAGTTTGAGTTGTGCTTTAATGCTTTATTTCTAGTTTTACCTTAATGACAAAAGTACTGATTGTCTATGCGTACATACCTACTCATATGAGAATGTGATGATTGCGACTTCCTCTCAAGTAGATGGCCGTCTATGATGGTGGAGGGGCCAGTTAAACTTACAAACCACAAATGATCTCTCTTTGGCTCAAGATCACACTTCTCTATTCTTGCTCATGTGTTATTTCTGTATCTTAGATTATAGAAATTTATCATAAAAATTTAATTTCAACAAATCAAAAGAGACCATCCTGTTGAAAACTAACTTAAGCTATCACATAGTCTAATTCTCCTAATCTGTCTCATGTTCTAAAACTTAACTTGATGCTGCACTAGATACAGAGATCACCTTCAGTATTGATGCATATCCTAGGCTCAACAAATCTAAGGTTTTACATGAATTGTGTAGGCATATATTTTTAACAACCCCCTTTAATAAAGGTTCGACTTCCTCTCTAGCCTATCACCCATCAGAGGTAGTGGGAAAGAAAGGTTATTAGGGTACAGGGAAAGTAAACCTATTTAGAAATAGTTCCTTAGGGTGATTCAAATCTTAGATGTTCTAAGTCTAGTCCACTAGCAAAAAACGAAAACACAAATCAGCAGATGTAGTTCAGTGCACTCAGCAGGCATCAGACATGAATCAGCAAGGGCAGTTCAATCTAGGAGAAAGAGGCTCATCAATAGGCCAGATTCCATGGAAGTGGCGAGAAGCCACAGGAGCTTATGAGAAGTTCTTAGGTGAGCTTCTCTCTATGAAGTCACCACAAGGGAAACTCAGCAATACAATGTAAGATGAACCAATCCATGCAAAGACTAGAGAGGAGAAGCAAGGTGAACCCATGCCTGAGCTCCCCCTGTCTGTGGGCTCATATTTATATTGTTTCTAAACATCCTGTATCCTTTCACGTGTTTGCTATAGCAAAGCATCCTTTTAGTGTTTGCTCCAGTAAAACATTCTTTCACTTGCCTGCCCAGAAAAACATCATTATAACCTAACTGACTTTCCAGAGAAACAGAAATTTCTACTTTATGTATGTGAGAGTGTATATATGTATGTACATGATCATGTGGAGGTCAGGGGTTGATGTTAGATACCTTCCTTAATTTTTTTCTACACTATTATTTTGAGGCAGAATCTCTTCCTGGCCCCAGAACTTGCTAATTTGACTAGAGCGGCTGACCAGCCAGCTCCAGGGAGAGCTCCTACTTCTGCTTCCTCAGCACTGGATTCCAGATGTGCGTCTCCAACGCTTCTTGAATGTTTCCTGGTGGGGACGGAACTAGGTCTTTGTACTTTACCAACTGAACCATCTTCTTAGCTTGAAATCTAAATTTTTATTGAAATGGACAACTCAGTGGTAAGCAAAAAAGAAACGTTAGAAAAACGAGGTCCACAGTTTATCACTGAGGCTGCTACCGTCTTTGTTGACAGCAACAAACTGACTTCCCTGCAACAGCATTCCTTGTGGGGTTGTTACACCCTCACACAGTCCAGGGTTTAAAACCCTACCCATCTTTAGAGGCTGTCTCAGAGTACAAGTAAAGGACAGGATGCTATACTAGAGTGGGGATGGTGGAGTCCCTACTGCCTGTCCTAGAAGAATACACACTGTTGCTAGGTGGGAAAGACAACCTAATACTTTTGAAAGTTTTCCATTTCCCCAGTGAAAGTTACAAGTATCTCACAGTGACCTACCATGTCTGGGAGCTCCTTTCTTCTATATGGCACTGCCATGTCATGTGGAGTCTATTCTACCCTTCTTAGTTTTTAATATGGTTCTGTTATTAGATCTAGGTCAGATTATAAGTTATATGACAAATTGCACTTTACCACTGGCTTTGCTCACTACTTAAGGAGATCACTTGCCTTTTCCGGGCAATAAGATGGAAGTGGGGGCTACTTAACACTTTCTTAAAGAGTTGATAGGTTGACATTAGGTGAAAGCCTGGGAATCAAACGTAGGCTTTCAGGCAGAATAATCCTGTGCTCTACTACTGAGCTGCACACCACGCTGAGCTTCTTGAGAACTTCGTCTGCAGCTTCCTGTTAAAAGCTTGCACATTGATTGTGAACTCTTGGAATCATGCTAGTGGAATTCAGGACATGTCACAACATAATACGGCATCTGCATATCTGAGTCAACAGCAAAGGAAGAAAGATCCTCCTTCCGGGAAAACCATCAGGCCTTCACTCACAATGGGTCTTAGATTTGGAGGAAACGAGTCAAAGGAACCAGGAAGAGCCTGAGCAAATAGGAGCCCCCAGTTTGTTAGGTTTTCTTACTTATTCTCTAATCATACTTTCCTGGGACTGTTCATTACAACAGCACTGAGAATGGTGACCTGCTTCATTAGGCTTTTCATTATGAAGGCTCCCACACCGCACCAAACTTATATTGAGCAAACTTGTTTGTTTTTTTTTCTTGTTTATTTGTTGTTGTTGTCATAGTGGCCTTGTCCATGAGCATAGTGATGTGTGAAGAAAATAAACATCTTTTGTTCCCTGCATCCTAATGATAGAGATTTATATTAAATCCCAGTGTTCCTCTTCTAGTGTACCCTGAGCATAAGACTTAGAAGACAGACTCTATAATTCCTGGTACTTCTTGTGGATGGATGAAAGCAGATGTCCCTAGGTAAAATGTAAAGGATACGATGGGTACTATCTCTACCCCTGTGGATTAGGCACTGGACTGTACCCTCCTTTCCTTCTTCTACTGGCTGAAGTTAAACATGCTCACTGAGCTTCAGCCATCATGACTATATTACCAGCATGGAGAAGCAATATATGGAGATCTTGAGTGTCAATCTTGATTATAACAGACAGCTCAACAGACCACTTACTAGGAAAAGGAGGAAGAAAGACAAAATGTCACTTGTCTTCCCTCACATGTGGAATCTATTGTCTGTCTGTCTGTCTGTCTGTCTGTCTGTCTGTCTTGTCTTGTCTTGTCTTGTCTTGTCTGTCTTTCTGTCTATTGTGATATGACATCAGAAGGGGACTATTTGGGAAGGAAGGAGAGCAATGAAAGAGGGAAAGAGAGAGAAATATTGGAGGATGGAACAAGAAGGGTGCAAAAATATAAAGCGATATCTATGAAAATGCCATAATGAAACTTACTGTCTGTATGATAATTAAAAATAATAAAAATAAAATTAAATGCTTTGAGAGAGAAATAAAGGCCTACATTTTAAAGTCACAGCATTTGAAAACTCTCTTTTTCATAGCAGCTATTTCAAGTATTTCAAGCATTTCAGTATTCCAAGGAATGCATTCAGAAACATCCCTTTTATTTTGATTTGGGTTGCTGTGTGTGTGTATGTCGATGTGTGTGAGGGTATGTTTGTGCTTGTGTGTCCATAAGGGTGCACACCTGCCATGGCACATGTGTGGGGTAAAACAACAACCTTGGGTGTCAGTTTTTACCTTATGGGGTGCTGGAGACGGGGTCTTTCTTATTCACTGCTGTGGTACAATCAGGAAGCTGGCCCATGAAGGTTTGGGATTCTCTTGTCTCTGCCTACCAGCTGCCCATAAATAATTTAACATAAAGAATCAAAAATTCGGGCTGACGAGTTGGCTCAGCAGGTAAGAGCACTGACTGCTCCTCTGAAGGTCCTGAGTTCAAATCCCAGGAACCACATGGTGGCTCACAACCACCCATAGTGATATCTGATGCCCTCTTCTGGTGAGTCTGAAGACAGCTACAATGTACTTATATATAATAATAAATTAATCTTTGGGCCAGAGCGAGCAGGGACTGAGTAAGCAGAGTTGACCAGAATGAGCAGGCTGGAGCAAGTGGGGCCAACTAGAGCGAGCAGCATTGACCAGAGTGAGCAGAAGGCCTAAAAATTCAATTCCAAACAATCACATGAAGGCTCACAACCATCTGTACAGCTACAGTGTATCCATATTACATAAAATAAGTAAATCAGTCTTAAAAAAAAGAAAGAATCTACAATTCAGACAGCAGACCATAGAAGTCTGTACTACCTCTGGTTTCCCTGTAGATTATGGGGATCTGCATTCAAGTCACCAGGTTTGCAGGGCAAATGACTGACTTGCAGAGCGAGCCTCCTAGCCAAAATGCATCCCTTTAAAGACAATTACAAATATACAGTTAAAGCTGGAGTAGGAACAGTTCATGGCTGACCTGTATGGCTCTTTTCCTCTTTATCATGTGCAGCTGAAGGCTGATAGCAATGAGTTAGGGATGACCAAGTCCTACAGAACATCAAAATTAATGGGTATCAACTATGACTTACAATGTGTTTTCATGTAATTTTTATAATGTATTTTTAATTTTAGTTTGTTCTTTTATTTTTGGTAAAAAAAATGTTACTTATATTATTTCCTCACAGGAGTTCATCAAGTGAAAAATTAACAGACACAGTTGTTGTCGGCAGATAGCAACCAGTTTTTGTCTGGTAACAAGTTAAAGGGATGCCTTAGGATATATTTTTTTTTCTGGCCAGAACACAGTGGCATCAAGTCATTTCGGAATTACGAATTATGAACCAATCCTTTTAGACACAAGTTTACTTCTTCCTGTCATCATGTTTTTGGTCCCTACATACATGAATTTCAGATGCTACAAGTAATCACAAAAAAAGTCAAATGAGTGAGTATTCATCAATTCTGATGGCAAGACTTTACTTCTACTCTGTTGTATCAGAGTAAGTGTAGGTCCCTTGACTGGAGGTGTGGCTGCAAGCATCCACCTCATTACCTGCCTGCAGGATGATGATGTCTCACCCATCTTCTTCCCATCAACTTCTGGTACTGATGACACCCAATGTCTAAAGACTGTGCTGTGTTGAAGAGTTCTGACAAGTGAGATGCAGTAAGCAGAGACTGGGTTCACCATCGCTTCCCCTGACTGCTTGTGCTTCAAGACAAGCGTCGGTCTAGGCAGTGGAAGGAGTCCAGATTCTGTGTCTCGACTGGAATGGCCTCCCACCATCGAGCCTGTTTCCTAAGGTAAATCATGTAAAACATCCCTGAGATTCTACCTCATGCCAGTCGGAATAGCTAAGATCAAAAACTCAGGTGACAGCAGATGCTGATGAGGATGTGGAGAAAGAGGAACACTCCTTCATTGCTGGTGGGATTGCAAGCTGGTTCAACCACTCTGGAAGTCAGTTTGATGGTTCCTCAGAAAATTGGACATAGTACTACCTGAAGACCCAGCTATACCACTCCTGGGCACATACCCAGAAGATACTCCAACATGTAATAAGGACACATGCTCCACTATGTTCATAGCAGCCTTATTTTTAATAGCTAGAATCTGGAAACAACCCAGATGTCCCTCGACAGAGGAATGGATACAGAAACTGTGGTACATCTACACAATGGAGTACTACTCAGCTATTAAAAACAATGAATTTAGAAATTCTTAGGCAAATGGATTTGTCTGGAGGATATCTTCCTGAGTGAGATAACCCAATTACAAAAGAACACACATGGTATGTATGCACTCATTGATAAGTGGATATTAGCCCAGAAGCTCAGAATACCCAAGATACAATTCACAAACCACAAGAAACTCAAGAAGGAAGACCACAGTGTGGATACTTCAGTCCTTCTTAGAAGGGAGATCAAAATACCCATGGGAGGGAGATACAGAGACAAAGTTTGGAGAAGAAACTGAAGGAAAAACCATCCAACGACTGTCCCACCTGGGGATTCATCCTATATACAGTTCCCAAACCCAGACACTATTGTGGATGCCAACAAGTATTTGCTGACAGGAACTTGATATAGCTGTCTTCTGAGAGGCTCTGCCAGTGCCTGACAAATACAGAAGTGGATGCTCCCAGCCATCCATTGGACTGAGCACAGGGTCCCCAACGAAGGAGCAAGAGAAAGGACTCAAGGAGCTGAAAGGTTTGCAGCCCCTTAGGATGAATGACAATATGAACTAACCAGTACCCCCAGAGCTCTCAGGGACTAAATCACCAACCAAAGAGTACACATGGTGGGACTCAAGGCTTCAGCTGCATATGTAGCAGAGGATGGCCTTGTGGGACATCAGTGACAGGAGAGGCCTTTGATCTTGTGAAAGCTGTGCACTCAGCAATCTGTGGTGAGCACACGGTGAGCCAGAAAGTATGATTCTTGAACACCTGGATATGGACATCCAGATCTGGTGTCATCAGTTCCAAATGAGAGGAGGTGACTCATGTGTATGGGGCTAGCCATGTAGGAGTGTTTCTGCTATGTGCATTACATTTAGCTTCAATATTTATTTTACCTAGAAGACTATGTTTCTATCCAGAGGTCTCACTTGATTTCATTCACAATATAATCATAATCTATAAGTTATACAGGTGTTTAAGTTAACCTAAGAGGGTTATTTTTTTAAATCAAGACATAGCTACATATTATCTTTGGGATATTGCACTGCCAATGAAAAAACTTAATTGTGACTGAAGGGTTAAAAAAATATGATATTGTCTCTTACAAAATTATTTGTTTTTTAGGAAGAATCTCATTACATAGCTCAGACATTCATCCTGAGTATGGAATGAGATACTGGCGTAAAGAGGTTCCAAGCCTTGGCCATGGACCATTCGTCTTAGCTTGATGTCTGGCCTGGTAGCCACAGCTGTCTCATGCCTAGGACTTATGAAAATCGAATCAGTCAAATCAAATCCATTCAGCACAATACAGAAGGAGGAAAAGAGAGACCTTTGAATCCACAGACCTGCCGTACAGTGCATGGCATGGGATGGCCATAGTCACCTGCTTGCCACCATGCCATGTAGCACTGATAGATGATGTCTCCCAGGGACCTGCCAAGCCACTTGGCCAGCCTGCAGCAGGAGCTACCACAATGTGTGAATATGTGGTGGTCAGATGGGAGAGAAAGAGAAGTAGAACAGCTTGGTCACTATGAAGAGTGATAGAACTGGAGACTTGAGAGTCTAGAGTCATAGCCTGCCTGAACTGCCATGGAGGGTCATGTCTGAGTCTATGGCTACACGGTAGTAGGGGGTCAAGGTCTGTGTTCATGGCTCATATTACCATTAAACATCATGAGGATTTCTCTGGTCAGGGCAACCACAAGGGGACCATGTGGATGTTCAGTGGCTATGCATAACTGGCCCTGCCCACCACTGGATGTGTTGGATGTGATGTGACAGATGAGAGAGCTGGTCCCATCTCTCACCGGAGGCAGCACTTGGGAGAATGACCTGTGCCTCCCCCAGGCAGCACAATGAAGCTAATCTTGGTGGCAGAGGTGCAGGTAAGCCAGCACTGACATCTTGAGAGTGGGAGAGCTGGCCCCTCATAAGCTACAGCACTTGGGGTACCGGGCCTTGAATCCTGACTAGGGAGCACAGTGGAGCTAACACTGAAAGTGTGGGTGAGTGAGGTATTATCCAGCTCTCAGGGGATGAGAGCAATAGAGCTGACCCTGCCTCCAGCCTTTGGAAGCATTCGGTGGCCTAGCCAGAGCACTGCTAGAGAGCTCACCCTGGTGATGCAGACAGACTCCTCCCGGGTCCAGTTCCAGGGCTTTGAATTGGTCCACCCCCAAATCTGTATTATCTGAGAATGGTTGGGATGTGTGGAAGGACCAGTCCTGCTGATCCAGGACTGCAGGATCTCCATGACACAGGGGAACAAGATAACTGGGAGGAGTCCCAGTGAGAATCCAGTATCGATGATGTCACAGAAGCCAGAGGCCTTGATCATTGAGACCGATCTATGATTTGTTTTGTTGTTGTTGTTGTTGTTGTTGTTGTTGTTGTT
>JADRCD010121005.1:0-15244 GCA_019843815.1 Montemys delectorum
TTGAGCCATAAGTAACTGACTTCTTTATTGGCTCCAATGGCTTGTTATTAGGGAAGTTATCTTGACAATAACCCCTGCCCTTTTTATTTTCTTGTTTCTACAAGTTCATCATATTTACCGTGCTTCCTACTGCTGATGATCACTGCTCCCCACGAATGAGAAAATTTCCAGGGTTGTACTTTACCCAGCCATGCATTAAAGCCTTTAAAGTTTGGACTTTCAGACCAAAGACTCCAACCTTGGTATGAATGTGTTTTTACAGCACTACAACTCCCCAGAATATTGTGTGGCAGAGGAGACATATATACAATATGCTTCCATGAAATGGATGTAATCGACACCATTGGGACAAGCTTAGCCTTTGCCACCTGTTCTATTTTATCTGTATGACCATCTACCTCTGCCTACCATGCCTGATACTCTCAGGGGCTATTATGAGTTAAGTGTGCTCAGATCTTGTATCCACTAAAGCTCAGCTGTTTTGCATGTTAGTAGGGAGCCAATAAGTCCACATTCAATATAGTGTTTCTGGTTGTTCTGTATTTTATCACTTGCAGAGGAGCAGCTGGTATGGATGTCACCATGAAAGATGTCATTCCTTCAAAGGAGGAAGCACAGTGGGAATCATCTGTCTGTTCCTTTTTCTCACTTCTTTAACTCCTTCAGTGAATTTTTATTCAGTGTTTGAAATCCTCTTACAAGGGCTTATAAGCACAGATTTTTGGTTCCTATCATTTTCTTCTTTAGGACTCCAACTTGACACAGAAAACACTCACCTTGAGGCAAACCAGACTGATTTCATTATTTGCTGCTCCCATAGTCTCATCTCCTTGTTAGTGCTTTTGCGTGGATTTCATTTTGATCTAAACCATTCAGATACTACAGAGTCTCTTATACCCTCAAAAGGTCATGACCTACTATGGGATTAACACAACTGTCATGAGTGCCCATGTTAGTACCAATCACTCTTCCAGATGAACTTTTTTCTTAGCTTTTATATGAGCACAGATCTAGCCAGAACAGCGGATTAGGTATCAAATACCACTTTTTCTATACCAAAATCCTTTAGTCGTGCCTTTCCTTCTTCTGATGTCTACAAGTCTCTGCTATCAATAAATGTCCCCAATAGCTCATATGAATCACTCCATTAGATACTGATTTTCTTCACAATGTCTTTGTCTCTAGGTTAGATAAATGTTATATTACTTACTTTCATTGTTTCCCTTGCACTCAGACTGATCTCACTCACCTTTACTTCCCATAACCTCACATGCTATGTTGTGCAAGGCTTCTTCACTTCACATTTAAAAGTCTCCCCCAATTCAAGAAGTTCAAGTACAAAGTATGCCTTGATTGAGTTTCCTCTCCTCAGCTGTTATGAAGGTCAATATTTGCACACTAAATCATGGATTTTCCCCTTCCTCCTCATTACTGGTCATTGCTAGAGGCTCTTTTCTATCAGTTCTGCCTTGCCCTTTTAATCATCTGGTTCTGCCCATGAGCTGCAAGTTTGTAGATCTCAAGAAATTCTTTAGCAGAGATACAACTTCACTCTTTCCTTTTAACCCTTCTAGTTGTAGGAAAGAGCAAGCCAATACTTTCATTTTGTTCTCCCATTTTCTTATCTCTCCTACCATGTTAGAAGCTATTAAAGAGATTACCATCCACATCTCTATTTTTCTAATTGTAATTCCTCCCTCAGAAGGGCAAATTCTTTCTGGCCAGACTGCTGAGCCTTATTACATGCTTCATTATCCACAGGAAGGGCTCAGAATGGCTGCTCCAGCCTGTTTGTGATGCTATCCCACACACACTACTTTAAGGGATACATTATGTTCTCTATTGCATCTTCATTGGTGAGACATCACTACACTCATATTGTAGACCATGTCCATCAAGGAAAAATTCTACCCAACATCAGAGAGAGGAAAGTGCAATTCCTTCCAAGAATTCTCCATTCTCTGGTGAATCAGCATTGGTTGCATGCCTTATCACCAAGAACAGGGACAATGAAATTGCCTCTACAAGAATGAGGCACAGCCCATACCACATGGGAAAAAGTAGCCACACAGATGCTCTACTCTCAGACATGTGATCCTTGGATAGATGTTCCATTACTCATCACAGAGACCCCATTATGTCTCTCCCAATTCATCCTTGGTTTCCTTGGTCCCTGTACAAGATGTGTACAAAAAGTGTTCACATTATGGAAGGAACATGAAGAAAATGCCCCATATGGGACACTAATGACAGGCTGAAGAAATTATTTCAAGCATCTAGCTTTGTGAACCAGTGAGTTTATTGGAGTTACTTAATTAGTATGAATGGCTGTCATGACGCCTCATCAGTGAAAATGCCCCACCCCAGCATGGATGAAAACTCTTTGAACTTGCATCTCTGGAGCTTTATAACCAACTTGCATGCTGCCCTACCAATGATCCTTACCCCCCCCATCAATTACTGTTTGTATAATCTTAGAAATGGATCTCATGAGTTTCTTACAAGCTTAGTGACCCTTTCAAGACTTAGAACTCTCCTCCTTCATGACAGACTTTTCAATTAGAAGAAAACAGCTATACAATATCTCTAATCAGATACCAATGACAGAGAAATGATGATCCCATCTAAGTCTAGTTTGATAAAACAATGTATTGACTAGGAATACTTATAGTATGGAAAAGGAGTTATTTGCCACAGCATGGACAATTTATAAATAGATATCTCACCAAAAAAGAGTCTCTCTGCCTCACTCCCAAGATGCAAGCCAGTTCAGATCCTTAAGAAAGAGTGGACCTCTTGCATTTGCTTCATGCACCCATCTTATGCTGTGCCACCTCGTGAGTCCTTCCTTACTCTTGTGAGGCTACATCAGTAGACCCAGTCTTGTGGGACTCTCATTTGGGTAATTGTAGCTGCTCAGATTTCAAGACGGCAACAGCCACCTCATATGTGAAGAACAGCAGACAACAGCACTCTTCAGTTTATAGTATGATCACTTAGTGTCTTTACACTCATTATAAAGCTAAGTAACTGATGAATTACAATGAAAGAAATAACTATCTATATGTGCATGTGTATATATGTGTGTGTGTGTGTGTGTGTGTTCCCTTACTCTTAAAGTCCATGCAGATAGCATTTGATGTTTGAATGTTAATAAGAATTCCTTGAAGGTAACAGTAGAAAAGCCATATTCCCCAGAGATCCAAACAACTATGCTTGTATAGATTAAAGATAATACTCTGAAGTGGCATTGTATAAAATTCACTGTGGGCAGGAGCCAGACAGCACATTTTTTACTAGAAAGCTGCACAAGAGAACAGACACACATATTGTCTCTTTTCTGAATTATTCAAATATGCTTTCTATACCAAAGCACTTATATCTGCTACTTTTTTAAATAAGCAAAATGTATATGGATTATTCTTGTTTTCAAAACATCCAGGTCCTGAAATCACTGCACATCACAGAGCATTTTACTCTGCAGAAGTCCTGGTAGGTTACAAAACAAAGTTATGCAATAGAATTGATTGACTCTTTATAAATTAAAAGCAGTGGCAGGCTCTTGTGACAAAATGACAACAGAATGGTGGTACATATAGGACAAAATGACAGCATTAAGGATTTTTTTTCACAGGTAAAAGAGCTAGAAGGTGAAACTCTAACGTGTTCTTCCATCTGAAAAGCATTAGGGCCAACCACTACTCTGTGTCCCCTTACACCATGAACACAAAAGGTCATAGCTCCAGTGGTGACCTCAGTGATATGCTAGACCAAATAACATCTGAATCTGATCCTAAGGTATATAGGTATATATGATCTATAAGTCTAAATTGAGGAACCATCAATATAATAACAAAAGTATACTTTCAAAAGAATTAGGGACAAGAAAAACAGAAAAAGCAAAGAATAAAAACATTGTATATTCTATAAGACTAAGAAAATAATATAGTAAAGTGCATGAACTTAGGTCAAATTTGAAATTATGAAAGAAAGCCACCAAGATATTATTACATTTGAATATGTAATGTGAATTAGATATTTTTTCTAAACATTTGGTAGCAATAAATATACTTAGAATATGTGGTTATAGAGGACAGGATCCTCTCAGCTTCTGAGTGACAGAGGTGGATCAGCGACCCTCTCTGCCCCTTTCCTGCAAGTGGAGGACCTGCCTCCAGGGAGTGCTTTAAACCAGAGACTAAGGTGAGATCCGCCATTTTCTCTCTGGTGACTTTCTAAAGTGAGGCCAGCTGGAAGGCACAGGCCTGACTAGTCAAGCAGGGGAACCGCAGGGCAGCAAGGACAGGATCCTTTCAGCTTCCAAGTGACAGAGGTGGATCAGCGACCCTCTCTGCCCTTTCCCTACAAGTGGAGGACCTGCCTCCAGGGAGTGCTTCACCCAGGGACTCAGGAGAGATCAACCACTTTCTCTCCAATGACTTTCTAAGGCAGGAGCAGCCAGGAGGCACAGGCCCCATGAGTCGCAGGGAAGTCACAGGGGAGTCGCAGGGGAGTTGCAGGGGAGTCGTAGGGGAGTTGCAAGGGAGTTGCAGGGGAGTCGCAGGGCAGCAAGGACAGGACAAGCTCTAGTCAGAGACACCAAGAATATCTAACATCAGAGATCAAGAGATGGCAAAAGGCAAATGCAAGAATCCTACCAACAGAAATCAAGACTGCTTGGCTTAACCAGAACCTAATACTCCAACTGCAGCAAGTCCTGGATATCCCAAAACACTGGAAAAGCAAGATTTGGTTCTAAAATCAAATCTCACAATGCTGATAGAGGAACTTAAGAAGGACATGAATAACTCCCTTAAAGAAATACAGGAGAACACAGGTAAAGAGGTACAAGCCCTTAAAGAGAAAACAAAAAAAATCTCATAAAGATTTATAGGAGATCACAAGTAAGCAAGTAGAGCACTTAAAGAGCAAACTCAAAAATCCCTCAAGGAATTGCTAGAAAACACAAACTGGTGAAGGATTTGAGTAAAACCATCAAGGACCTAAAAATGGAAGTAGAAACAATAAAGAAATCACAAAAAGAGGCAACTCTGGAGCTAGAAATCTTAGAAAAGAAGTCAGGAAACATAGATACAAGCATCACCAACAGAATACAAGAGATAGAAGAGAGAATCTTAGGGGCAGAAGATAACATAGACAACACTGAGAGAACAATCAATGAAAATGCAAAATGCAAAACGACCTTAACCCTAAACATCCAGGAAATCCAGGATGCAATGAGAAGACCAAACCTAAGGATAACAGGTGTAGAAGGGAGTGAAGACCTCCAACTTAAAGGGCCAGTAAATATCTTTAACAAAATTATAGAAGAAAACTTCCCTAATCTAAAGAAAGAGATTCCTATGAACATACAAGAAGCCTATAGAACTCCAAAAAGACTGGACTAGAAAAGAAATTCCTCCGCCACATAATAGTCAAAACAACAAATGCACAAAACAAAGAAAGAATACTAAAAGCAGTAAGGTAAAAAGGTCAAGTAACATATAAAGGCAGGCCTATCAGAATTTTACCAGACTTCTCATCAGAGACTATGAAAGCTAGAAGATCCTGGGCAGATGTCATACAGACCCTACAAGAACACAAATGTCAGCCCAGGCTACTATATCCAGCAAAACTCTCAATTACCATAGATGGAGAAAACAAGATATTACATGACAAAACAAAATTTACACAATATCTTTCCACAAATCCAGCCCTATAAAGGATAATAGATGAAAAACATCAACATAAGGAGCAAAACTACACCCCAGAAAAAGCAAGAAGGTAATCTTTCAACAAATCTACACAAACCAAATTCCACCTCTGACAACAAAAACAACAGGAATGTGACAGTTACTTTTTCTTAATATCTTAATATGAAAATTAATATTACCAACATATCCTAATCAATTGAAATCCAATAATATGAGGGATTAAAAATTTGTTGATTGTTATCCAATAGTGTCTCTAATTTGGTAATTGGAGAAATAGGTCCAACGTTATATCTATATGCACTTTCAGCTTGTTTGTTTGTAACAGTGTCTTGCTGTGTACAACATAAGGGTCTTGAAATCTTGCTTCTCCTATCTCAGCCTCTCTATTAGTAGTACTGTTTATTTCATGTCTTTACACTATACTATGGTTTTCAGAGAAGTTTATATATTTCAAAAGTATTTATATACCCAAAAGAAACAGACAATTAAATTGGGAAGGGGCTTGTAAGAGAACAACAAAGAGTGAGACTGAATGATTTACCTGATGTTTGTAACTCTTATATCAAGTTTGAAGAAGAGGACTTTATAAGTTACTCTTTCTTTGACATGAATGCTTTTCCAAATTATCACAGCTAATGAGCCAAATTCTTACCCTCACCCAATATCCATGCCACACTCCAAGCAGAACTATTATTCATTCAATCAGTTGGTGAATGACTTTATGGATAAGCCATCTTAATATATACACCATTTCTTAAATGAATGTAACCTGTTCTCTGTGGGCTGAGAATAAAGTCACTCACTCAAGTCAAATAGCTTTGACCATAGCAGGAAGTCTGTATCTAAAAATCTAGCCTACAATTCATTTCTTGGTGCAGCAGAACTGTCAACTCTCAGCTTAGCTACGATGGAGGTAAAATCCTTTGGTGATGTGAGGGTCATTGAAGTTATAGCCTTATTACAATGAAATCCAATGTCTAAAAATTGTTCTTATTTTGGGCTTGTACCACAGTAAGAGCCAAGATTTTAAACTCTACTAAATACAAAACAAACAAAAAGACTTTATATATTTATGTTCATTTAGGAAAATACCAGTAGTGATGTATTATTTTGAAGTATACAGTTAATATGTTTGGAATTATTTAAAATTTATATTGAGAACAATGTATTTTCACTATTGCTGTAGACAAACATCTACATAAGACTATGAATTGATTGTTGTTTTATATCAAACAACTTTTATAATACTTATTTGTATTATAATATTTTATAAATTTTAAGGAATATGACAAAAAAGATATTGTAGGTATTGAAGGGGGTCTCTGGGATGAGTGAGGGTACAAAAGGGAAACAAGAATGTGATTTAAGTCTATTTACTTAAAATATGTTTTTAAGTGTTAACAAATTCAGATAAATTGAAATCATGTAGCTTTTCTCATCATAATCCAATAAAAGTTTAAAAAAAAAAGAAAGATTAAGATGCTGAAGATTAGTTAATACATTTTAAAAAAAAGAATATGTGGTTATAGAAAAGACTGTATCAGACCTTAAGAAGCAGCCATGGACTTCTTAGAGGGACATCTTCCACCTGCCTTCATGAGTTATGCATCAATAAACATAAATACAAGAGATGAGAAAGAGGAGCTAAACAATTCTTGCTCAATTCATGATTTCAAATTCCCAAGAATCCATTGGCTTAGGACAATGAAATTTCCATAGACTAAAATTCTTAACACTATGACAAGCATAGTATAAGCCCATAGCAGGCTCCCACAAATCCTAAGTTAAATTTATATCCCTGATATTTTGGTTGAATGGTAAAAATTATTTATGCATTTATTTATGCATTAATTTATTACTAATCCCTAACACCAACATAAAGGAGGGCTGAAGAGATGGCTCAGCAGTTAAAAGCACTTGCTGCTCTTGCAGGGAACCCAGATTCAATTTCATATAGGGGTTAACAACTGTCTGAAACTCCAATTTCAGAGCATCGCACATCTTCTGGCCTCCTCAGGCACCAGCATACACATGGTGCACATATATTCATGCAGATAAAACATATATAAAATAAGGAGATCTTTTTAAAAAATCTACATTAAGGAATGATACCATTAGGATGAATAAAAGAAGATATGAATTGTGCTGTTGTGTTACTTAATGTGCCTTAGTAGTAAATGTGATAGGTTATTCTGAAGATAGATGTTCACTATGCACAGAAAATATCATTTAGCCTATAAACATGTAAGTTCATCATCAGAAAAGTATCAGTCAATAGGCAAAAATCCTTATTGCCTATAAAGAGATTCCCTCCTTATGAAGAAGATTAAAGGAAACCAATTTCCTTCATGTTGCTGTTCAATGTCTGATGAGAGACTTCAATTTATCTCCGTTAAGATTGCATCTTGGCATCCTATCCAAGGCACACTACAATAGCTGGCATGGGCTATGCACTGGTTCTAAAGGGCTAAAGGGAAAAACCAATGAATAGAATAGTTGTATTTCAGAACTTTAAATAGCTTTGACACTAGGAAAATCATGTCACATTTTCCACACAAATAATATGACTGTTCTTATGACTTTAAAAGATGCAGGCTTAAATCAGCCTTCCAAGTGTACAGATTTACCCTGGAAAATTTTAAGACCACAAAGCTAAATTGCCATCTGAGTACAACTATGAGCTCAGTCAGTATAACCACCTTATAAGTTGTTACCTCCCCCTTCAGGTCAGCCATCCTCATTCTGACACTCTGGCAGTCTCAGCTTGGAAGCTCCTAGTCCCACCTGAGGAGCTCAAACAAAAAGCTCTCTGCAGATTGCCAGTTCTCCTTTGAAGTAGCCACCTGAAAGTTCACCTACCAAAGATATGAAACAGCCTGTTGCCTGAAGACATCCGAGTTGCTGAGGACTTTGGCACCTGACCTTTTCTGCAGTGTTTATGTTATTCAAATATCATGTAACCTAGAGATTTGGTTTCGGTTTTTTCTGTGACTATAAAAATCCTGGTCTCCCTAAGTAAAGTTGGAACCTTGATTGGAATTCAGCTTGATCTCCTGTATAATTTCTTTCAGATTCTTGTTCCCTCCTCTGAGAGAACCCCTTTGGTGAAACTACAGGCAGTTTCAACAAGTGTTTGTCAAGATAACAAAATGCTTTTTCAAGGATGTCTCAACTGTCCATCCTGAAAGTCTCCTTAAAAGACTTTAGGAGAGTGGCTCTGGTTCCTTCCAGTCTCTCTGGGCTGGTATCCTGAGCAGACATTGGGTGCAAGATCCACAGCCAGTCCCACAACACCCAGAGGATGGTCCACTCCCAGGCGCTCTAACAAGCCCAAGATCACAGGATCCCAGAATCACAGGATCACAGAGACAGCTTGACTCTGAGGAGTATTGAAACAACCAGGATCACAGAAAGAACAGGCTCTAGTCAGATTTAGCAAGGGCAGGTAGCACTAGAGATAACTAGAGGGTGGGAGGCAAGCATAAGAAAATAAACAACACAAACCAAGGTTACTTGGAATCATCAGAACCCAATTCTCCCACCATAGCAAGTCCTGAACACACCATTACACCAGAAAAGCAAGATTCAGATACAAAATCACTTGTCATGGTGATGATATAGCACTTTAAGAAAGACATAAATAGCACCCTCAAAGAAATACAAGAGAACACATGTAAACAGCTAGAATCCCTTCAAGAGGAAACATAAAAACGCCTTAAAGAACTACAGGAAAACACAATCAAACAGGTGAAAGAAATGAACAAAACCATCCAGAATCTAAAAGTGGAAATAGAAACAATAAAGAAATCAGAAAGAGAGAAAACCCTGGAGATATAAAACCTAGGAAAGAAATCAGGAGTCATAGATGCAAACATCACTAACAGAATACAAGAGATAGAAGAATCTCAGGGGCAGAAGACACCATAGAAAACATTGACACAACAGTAAAAGAAAATGCAAAAAGCAAAAAGCTACTAATCCAAAACATCCAGGAAATCCAGGATGCAATGAGAAGACCAGACCTAAGGATAATAGGTATAGAAGAGAGTGAAGATTCCCAATGTAATTGGCCAGTAAATATCTTCAACAAAATTATAGAAGAAAACTTCCCTAACCTAAAGAAAGAGATGTCCATGAACATACAAGAAGCCTACAGAACTCCAAATAGACTGGACCAGAAAAGAAATTCCTCCCATTACATAATAATAAAAGCATCAAATGCACTAAACAAAGAAACAATTTTAAAAGCAGTAAGGGAAAAAGGTCAAGTAACATATAAAGGCAAGCCTATCAGAATTACACCAGCCTTCTCACCAGAGACTATGAAAGCTAGAAGATCCTGGGCAAATGTGATACAGACTATATAAGAACACAAATGCCAGCCCAGGCTACTATACCCAGCAAAACTTTCAATTAACAT
The DNA here is from genome assembly GCA_019843815.1 of Montemys delectorum. Lineage (NCBI taxonomy): Eukaryota > Metazoa > Chordata > Mammalia > Rodentia > Muridae > Montemys > Montemys delectorum. The sequence goes on from JADRCD010121005.1 coordinate 10,135, forward strand.
AGACAGAAAAAGCAAGATATTGCATGACAAAACAAAATTTACACAATATCTTTCCACAAATCCAGCCCTACAAAGGATAATAGATGGGAAACCTAAGGAGCAAAACTACATCCTAGGAGAAGCAAGAAAGTATTCTTTCAACAAAGCCACACAAACCTAATTCTACCTCTTACAACAAAAACAACAGGAGGTGACAATTACTTTTTCTTAATATGAAAATTAATATTACCAACATATCCTAATTAATTGAAATCCAAAAATATGAGGAATTAGAAATTTGTTGATTGTCATCCAATGGTCTCTCTAATTTGGTAATTGGAGAAATAGGTCTAGTATTGTACAATCTATATACACTTTCAGCTTGTTATTTCATGACAGTGCCTGGCTATGTACAACATAAGGGTCTTGAAATCTTGTTTCTCCTATCTCAGTCTCTCTATTAGTAGTATTATTTAATTCATGTTTTTACACTATACTATGGTTTTCAGAAGAGCTTACACATTTTGAAACTATTTATATACCTAAAAGAAACATATATGATTAACTAGGAAGGTGGCTCAAGAGAACAACAAAGAGTGAGACTGAATGCTTTGCTTGACATTTGTAACTATTGTATCAAGTTTGAAGAAGAGGACTTTATAAGTTACTTTTTATCTGAGATGAATCCTTTTCCAAATTAACACAGCTAATGAACCAAATTCTTACCCTCATATAATGTCTGTGCCACCCTCCAAGCAGAACCATTGTTCATTGAAACAGTTGGTGAATAACTTTAGGGATAGACCATTTTATTACATATACCATTACTTAAATGAATGTAACCTGTTCTCTGTGGGCTAAGAATAAAGTCACTTACTCAAGTCAAATAGCTTTGACCATAGCAGGAAGTCTGTATCCAAATATCGTGCCTATAATTCATTTTTTGGTGCAGCAGAATGGTCAACTCTCAGCTTAGCTATGATGGAGGTAAAATCCTTTGGTGATGTGAGGGTTATTGAAGTACAGCCTTATTACAATGAAATCCCATGTCTAAAAATTGTTCTTATTTTGGGCTTGTACCACAGTAAGAGCCAAGATTTTAAACTCTACTAAATACAAAACAAAGAAACAAAAAGACTTTATATATTTATGTTCATTTAAGAAAATACTAGTAGTGATGTATTATTTTGAAATATATAGTTAATATGTTTGGAGTTATTTAAAATTTATACTTAGAAAAATGTATTTTCACTATTGCTGTAGATCAGCATCTACATAAGACTGTTAAATTGATTGTAGTTTTATATCAAACAACTTTTATAATACTTATATTTATAATTTAAAATATTTATATTTATAATTTAAAATATTTATAATATTTTATAAATATTAAGGAATATGACAAAAAAAGATTTGCAGGTATTGAAGGGGGTCTACGGGAGGAGTTGGGGTACAAAAGAGAAACAAGAGTGTAATTTAATTCTATTTACTTAAAATATGTTTTTAAATGTTAACAAATTCAGATAAATTGAAATCATGTAACTTTTCTCTTCATAATGCAATAAAAGTTAAAAAAAAAGATTTTAAGAAATAAACAGTCATGTTTCCTGTGCATGCTCATAAAACCAGTATTTTCCTAATGCCCTATTATTAGTCTTTGCTTATTGCATGGCTTTATTATATTTTTCCTAGCTACAAGATAATTACCTAATAATAAAGACTACATTGTGGGGGCTAAGGAGACCTTACATGTACATTAACCTCTACATATAAACATGCATATGAACACATGTTCACTGCACACATATATACATACAAAACCATACACACATATACACATGCAAAGATTGTTACATAAGACATGCACACTACATTACATGTAAGTACACATGTGCACACACACACACACACATACACACACACGAGTTCTTAGGAGAGTGCTTAGAAAAGACCGGCATGAGAACTTGAATTCAGACCTCTAGCATCCATGTAAACAACTGGGCCCAGCAGCACACATCTGTCATCCCTGTGGACACAGAGACAAGAGGATTGCAAGAATATGCTAGATAGATAGTCTACCTGAATAGATGAGATATAGGATCACTGGAAATCCATCTTGCAAAATATGGTAGAGAACAACTGAGGGAAATATTTAATGCAATTCTTTGGTCTTCACAACCACATATGTGGAAAGACCTGCAAACACCCTATATGCCTATATGCATACACACAACTATGTGCACTACACAAGAGGAGAAAAGAAAAGAAAAGAAAAGAAAAGAAAAGAAAAGAAAGACTAAATTGTATAAGCACACAGCCATATGCCCCTTTGTTCTTCAGAAACATCTGTAACTACCTTGAGGGGTGACTCTAATAATTCTTCTAGTAATTATTGACAATTCATATTTCAATGTCACCATCTTGTACTTTATCTGTTCAACAAATGTATAGTATGTTTCCATTCTTTTCCCAAAACTATATTTGATATTAGAAATACTTTTTGTAGGAGGGATGACGCTCATAAACTTATACATAGATGCTATAGGTTAGTTCATAAAGAGAAGAGTATGGTGAAATGCTCTATAAAGACATGCCCAGACATTGGGAAGCATGGATGGCAGATACATGAAGCATCTAACTCTGTATGTACAGACTTAAACATACATGTATATCTAATTAAATAGGTTCTGTTTGTAGAAATCTAATACAAAATTCATTATTATTATTTAGTCCCAACCCTCTAATCAAGTAGCAGATCTTCCTAAAGCTATCTACCAAAGGAACTACACTTGTGTAATAAAGGTATCTCATCACTTAGGAAATTCCCAGCTTCTAAAAAGCTTTATACAGAAAATGAAAATAAAGATCAAATATAGTGTCTATTATGCTGCAATCCTTTAAGAAAATAAACACCAATGAAGACAGAGCATAGCCAGCAAGATAAATAATATAAAATGGGATATTGGACGTGAAGTAAAGTAACAAATTGTGTCTATTTAAGGCCCGTTCAACAGAAGGGAATCGTGCCTAGTACTGGAAACCCCCTTCTCAAGCCTAGTGAGGTAATGAACCTTAGCAAAGAAACAACTGCTGCTATTCTGCTAGTCTGGTGTCGTCCGCGCAGGTTTCCGGCCGGCAGGAAAATACGGACAGACACAGGATCCTTCTGCAGCAATTCTTTATTACATCTTCCAGCGGGCGACCCCCGAAAAAGTACTCTTTATATATGCCCTGGAGCAGCATGCTCATCTCTAATTGGCTGTTTGCTCAGGAGCATAATACGCCCAGGATGGCTAGTGACTTGGTGTTCTCTGTCCCTAGGCACATGCGCAGTTTATCTGTAAACTTGGGAGAGCAGCGAATGTCAGCGCCATCTGCTGGCTATCACCGCTCACTGCAGCTTCCTACATCTCCCCCTTTTTGTTTTATATGATAGGCTCTGGCCAATGCCCCATGTCTTAGGCTAGCCGATGTGCGTCCATTACCAGCACCAAGAGATCAGTGGGATCCTTTGGATCACTACTCATTGGTGTGCTCCTGGTTTATGGCATCAGCCTACTCCCGTCATAGGGGTCAAAGGCAGCGGGCCTCGAGGACATATGGCAGTTTGACTCACTCTCCCGTGTGCAATGGGATAAGACCCCACGGGGTGCAAGAGCTAAGTCTCGCTGACCATAGTTTTAAGTATTTATTTTGTTTTTGGCATACTGAGCCAAATATCGGGAGAGGCTCCTCGCTCTAGTGCAGCAAATGCTTGGGCAGATACCACCTTGTCATGATTTTTGTTAGGCTCTGAGCTTGCAAACCATTTAGAGAAGGAACACTAAGCCAGCACACAAGGCAACACAAAACAGGCCAATTCCCACCCATTCCTTAAGGAAAGAAAATGCTGAAGAAATCTAGGAGCCAGGGACAGATCTAATATCCTGGAGAGCCATGATGAGGACAGGAATCTGCCGTGATGTTCTCTGGGGAGCTATCTTCTGTGGTTAGGATTTTTTGTGTCAATCGCTCCGGTAGCCAGAACAAGTTGCTTTCTTCCTGTGGGAAAACACAAACAGCTCTCCTGGATCTTATCAAGATAGGATCCGGGCCTTTCCATTGGTTAGTCAAAACATCCTTCCACTTGACCATTTCTTTTGGCCTATCAGGCGGTCAGCAGCCAAATGGCCCTGACTATCCAGATTTAAAAAATTAAGAGTAAAGAGTGCTATAGAAACGGATACTCGTGGCACTAAGGGTAGAGCTTCCTCAACTCCCCCTTTTTGTTTTATTAGATAAGATTTCAGTGTGTGGTGAGCCCGCTCTATGATGCCTTGTCCTTGAGGGTTGTATGGAAGGCCCATCAGGTGAGTCACCTACGTTTGGCAACAAAACTGTTTAAACTTTTGAGAAATATAAGGTGCCCCATTGTCGGTTTTGAGAATTTTAGGCTTTCCCCAGGCACTCCAGGCCTCAAGGCAATGTTAGATAACATGCGCTGCCTTTTCTCCCAATAAGGGGGAGGCAAACATAATTCCAGAACAGGTGTCAATAGAAATATGTAAATACTGAAGTCTCTCAAAGGATGAAATATGAGTAACATCCATTTGCCAAATCTGCAATGGCCTAATTCCTCGTGGATTAATTCCCACATGAGGCACAGGTAAAAATTGACAGCAATTCTGACATTGAGTAACTATATCTCTAGAATCCTTTCTAGTTATATCAAATTGATGATGTAACGTCTCTGCTGTCACATGAAATTTTTTATGAAAATTTTTGGCCAAATCCAATTTTGAGGATAGGGCGATAACAACCAACTTAGTGGCTCTATCTGCCAAGTCATTTCCATGAGACATCAGACCTGGCAAACCTGAGTGAGCCCTAATATGTGTAATAAAAACAGGATATCTTCTATTGGCCAGGGTAGATTGAATCTTTTGAAAAACTTCTACAAGCTTGCTAGAGGGCCTAATCAATCCAGCAACTTCCAAAACTTTAACTGCATTTACCACATAAAGAGAATCAGATACAATATTTAAGGGGCCTGGAAAGGTTTCTAAGACTTCCAGTACCACCAAGCATTCCACAATTTGAGGTGAAGCTTCACTATATTGTTTAGATGTAACTCTATCATCAACCACATAAG
>JADRCD010121011.1:0-25702 GCA_019843815.1 Montemys delectorum
TTTTTTTTTTTTTTTTTTTTTTTTTTTTTTTTTTTTTTTTTTTTGTTGTTGTGGCTTTTTGAGACAGGGTTTTTGTGTAGCCCTGGCTGTCCTGGAACTCAATGTCCTCGAACTCAGAAATCCACCTGCCTCTGCCTCCCAAGTGCTGGGATTAAAGGTGTGTGCCACCACTGCCCGGCCAAAATAGATTTTTTTAATGGCAACCTTAAGAAACTTTTCTCCAACTACCATGCTTATTGAAGTAGTTTAAATAAGCTGAAGCTTGTCAGTGTTCTAGAAATTAGAGAGGTAATCATTCCTAATTCCTTTCTGTAAAAGTAGGGTTAGGTGTAAACTCAATTTTTAAATTTTTGTGATGGAGGGTTGTCTTAGTTAGGGCTTTAGTGCTGTGAACAGACACCATGACCAAGGCAACTCTTTTAAGGACAACATTTAATTGGGGCTGGCTTACAGGGTCAGGGTCATCAAGGCAGGAACATGGCAGCATTCAGGCAGGCATGGTGCAGGAGGAGCTAAGAGTTTTACATCTTCATCTGAAGGCTGCTAGCAGAATACTGGTTTCTAGGTAACTAGGACTAGGGTGTAAAAGCCCATGCCCACTGTGACACACCTACCCTGACAAGGCCATACCTCCAGCATATTCAAACCATTACAAATATCTATTTCTTTTTTTTTTTTAAGATTTATTTTATTTATATGAGTACACTGTAGCTGTCTTCGGACACACCAGAAGAGGCATCAGATCCCATTACAGATGGTTGTGAGCCACCATGTTGTTGTTGGGAATTGAACTCAGGCCCTCTGGAAGAGCAGTCACTAGGTGCTTTTAACCACTGAGCCATCTCTCCGGTGGTCTATTTCTTACAAAAAGCAGAAGATGATATGTAAACAGAATACATGTCTGAGCATCATTGATCATAACCACTGAGTAAGAGGTAAATGTTCCACCTGGAGGGCCTGCCAGGAAGAGGATGGCTCTTTGACCTGTGGGTGATGGCTGTGTTTCCTACAGGCCATTCTTCCTTGTGCAGTTTAGGGTGTCTTTTGGAAAGCTGGCACCAGGTGGAGCTACTAAGTAGTCACGTTCACTGCCTCCAGTTCATGACTAAAGACACTTAAATATTCAGCCTCTGCCGTAAGTGGACAGGTTGGCATTTTTAACCAATTTCTAGAAAACTGATGTATGATTGCAGAGGCACAAATCCAAAATAATTCCGTTTCCTCCATTTAAAGTAAAAGATGGCTTCCCCTTTTGAGAGTTGCAAAAGCAACAAGTGATTGAAAGGAGATCAGCTTTGTCGAGTGCACTGTTCCACACATGCTGCAGCTTCAGGGTTACCTGCTTAACTATTTCCACTCAAGAGTCCTAGCTACTAGCTAGGTTGATTAAAAGAGCTTAACTATGTTTTTTCTTCATTAATAATTTCCATTGTAGAGCTGGAGATGTAGCTCAGTTACTAGAGTACTTGTCTAGCATACATGAAACCCTTGGGTGTAATCCTCACCACCCATGGCGTACAGGCCATGCTGTAGAAGAGTATGTATTTGGGAGTAGAGGAAGATTGGGACTAGATCAGCTTCATTTGAAGCTGTGGCCAGTGCCTCATATTAGTTCTTCCTGTTAGCATTGCTGTAAGACAGGGTTTCACCCCACTCAACTCCCAAGTGTCCTGTGGATTATAGATATTTGAAAGCATGTGGTCAGTTAACAAAGCTATATTGCAGCCTTCTTAGAGCTTTTTTTGTGTTAATGAGCATGGCCCTTCTAAACATCAGTTAGTTATCTGAATGTAGAACCTATTATTTATTTATTTATTTATTTAGGCCCCTAGGATTAAATTGTGGAAAGATGTTCTGGATGACTAAGAGAAGAAACAACTCATCAAGAAAAATAAATGAAGGCAGAGCAGCTTTGCCAGATTAAGACTGTCTGGAGTAAGCTCATTTGTTTCATACTATTTCCCATGTCCTTGCGTGGTCCAGTCATCCCTATAGCTGAAGAGACTATATTCTGAGACACCAGTGGATATTAGAAGCCTTGAATACTCTGCCCTGTCAAATGTACACTATGTCCTTACTCTGAACTGTAGCATTGCCAAATAGTACTGGAGATAGTCTGTCCCAGGTTCCATGCCCTGGAGTAACTTTTGCAACTCTCTGCCTATTCTTAGGAGTCATTATTAAGTAAAATAAGGGTTCTTTAAACACAAGAGCTGAGACACTAGGCAGTTGATCAGATAATAGAAATTATTACCAATGACTACCAGGTGAGCAGCATATATACCACGAGCACACTGAACAAAAAGACAATTCCTGTTCCAGTCAAGATTATGTCAGATGTTATCACACTGCTTAGAGATGTGAAATTTAAATTGTATTTTTCTGCAATTTTTGCATTTAGTATTTTCAGAGTATTTTAAGTATTTTAAGCTTGGAAACCTAACAAGCTGAAACCATGTCTTAGTCAGGGTTTCTATTCCTTTACAAACACCATGACCAAGAAGCAAGTTGAGGAGGAAAGGGTTTATTCAGCTTACACTTCCATGTTGTTGTTCATTACCAAAGGAAGTCAAGACTGGAACTCAAACAGGTCAGGAAGCAGGAGCTGATGCAGAGGCCATGGAGGGATGTTACTTACTGGCTTGCTTCCCCAGGCTTGTTCAGCCTGCTCCCTTATAGAACCCAAGACTTCCAGCCCAGGGATGGTACCACCCACTACGAGCTAGGCCCTCTCCCCTTGATCACTAATTGAGAAAATGCCCCACAGCTGGATCTCATGGAGGCACTTCCCCAACTGAAGCTCCCTTCTCTGTGATAGTTGTTGTAGATAGTTTGAGAAATTTTAGAACTAAACAAATCGAACAGCAGTCTGGAAAGCATACCTAGTGAGCTGGGTTATCTATCCGTATAATTGAGAATTGTTATCTTGATTTTTGTGAGAAGAAGACCAAGTGGATATGAGATAAAGGTGGAAATGCAAAGTAATCAGTAATCACATTAGTCTCTACCCTGGTTAAAATTCTCCGTACTGCACATGGCCTAGGGGGACCTGTGCCTTCAGTCCTTGGCACTTTGACTTCATGGTAAAGCTCTTCTTCCTAGACTGCCCATTGTTCAAGTTTTACCCAGAATGCCCAGAAGCCTCTCATCCAAGCAGATGAGTCATTTCTGTGCATCACTGTGTGCTTCTGTAACCAGGTTCAGCTGCATCCCTTCTTCATCACATTCCTGTGTGAGCCTACTGGTACTCTAACACTCCAGCTTTGCCACCACAGGGCTCCCAGCATCTCTGGCTACTTCCCTGTATAAAAACACCTGAGACGCTTCTGTGACTGAAAGAGTTAATCGTAAGCCTCCTTTAGGCACTTAAAGCAATTGTTCTGTTTTTGCTTTTCTGTACAAATTCTTTGTTCAAATGAATGGGTGGAAGTTTAGATACCTTGAGGGGCATGTGATGTTCATGAGTGAACCTTTTTGTGATTGTTGGTTCATAGTGGCTGTCATATTTGGAACCCTCTAGCATAGACCTTTATGTTAAAGGGGGGTCACTTTGATTTTTAATGCTGACCAACTTCAGTGACACAGTGTGATTTGAAGGTCTTGGAGGTTCATTTTGTTTCCTATAAGCAGTGGGTAAGTCATGAAGTTCTTAGGTAAATGCTTAATTTTTCCATAAAGTGACATTAATTGCTGGAGATTTTGGTTGATAGCTTCCGAAGGGTGCTTTTGCTTCTTTGATTATAGGAGTGTTGGGGTGAGACCTGAGCCAAGCCTTTGTAGCTAAGCTAGAGAAATTTCTATGCACGTACTTGTCTGAGATGGAGGTTCGATAACCTTTAGCCCTGAATATTTAAGAACAACCAAGTCTCCTATGTAGTCCTGGCTGGCCTGGAACTCCCAGCTATCCTTTGCCTCCTGAGTACACCACCAGGCCCCGGCTTGAGGTGTGGGTTTTTTGTTTGTTTTGTTTTTTTCCTCTTGTACATCCAGTAGAGCTTTTTAATATTGAAATTTCACCTAGCCAAAATGACTGTAGCAAAATAATCTTTTTTTTTTTCCCAAGATAGGGTTTCTCTGTATAGCCCTGGCTGTCCTGGAACTCACTCTGTAGACCAGGCTGGCCTCAGAAATCCTCCTGCCTCTGTCTTCCAAGTGCTGAGATTAAAGGCATGTGCCACCACAGCCTGGCTCGCAAATTAATCTTAGGTTTTTTAAAATTTTTTGTTGTTGTTGTTTTGTCTTTTTTTTTAAAAATTATTTATTTATTTAATGTATGAGTGCTCTGCTGAATATACATCTACAGGCCAGAAGAGGGCATCAGATCCCCTTATAGATAGTTGTGAGCCACCATGTGGTTGCTGGAAATTGAACTCAGGGCTTCCGGAAGAGCAGCCAGTCAGTGCTCTTAACCGCTGAACCATCTCACTAGCCCATAATCTTAGAGTTTTACATTTATAAAGTCAACACATGAGCTGGAGAGATGGCTCAGCGGTTAAGAGCACTGGCTGCTCTTCCAGAGGTCCTGAGTTCAATTCCCAGCAACCATATGGTGGCTCACAACCATCTGTAATGGGATAAAGCCCTCCTCTGGCATGCAGGTGTACATGCAAATAGAGCATTTATATGTCTAAAATAAACAAATAAATCTTAGAAGTAAGAAAGGAGGAAGAAAGAAAAGGAAGTCAACCCACTCTTGAATTTTATTTTCCTGATTTAAAAGGCATCAGTCTTCCCAGTGAGTTATCTGGAAACATGTTCCATGTTTATTTCCCTTCTTTGTCACCATCCCTCCTCAGCCCCGTTGAAGTCCTCAGTGTGACTTGGACAGGAAGCATCTCAGTAAATACAGTAGACAACAGTCTCTGTTGCTGAGACGAATTCAGAGCACCTTTTATGTGGTGTCATTAAAAACTAAGCACCATCTTTACAAAGTTTTTGCACTAAGATTGGAGCTTGTAATGTCAAGTCTAATTTGAAGGCACCATGCTGCATATTTAAAGTTATACCAACTAAAGAAGTTATTCGTATGTTCTGATTGTTTTAGCCCTAAGTCCACATAGAGTAATGCTAACTTTGTAAATAACACAGCTCTTCTTTATAGATTAAAGGAACTGCTATTTGTCTGGATAGTGATAGGCTCTAAATATTAATTTTTTTCACTTTATTACATTTGTTTGTTTGTGGTGAGGGTGCATGTGCCATGGTGTGATGTAGAGTTCAGAGAACAACTTGTAGGAGTTGGTTTCCCCTTCCATCATGTCCTAGGGATTATACTTAGGTCCTTAGGTTTAGCAGCAAGTGCACTTAGCCACAGAACATCTTGCCAGCCCAGAATCTATGTATTTTGTTATATTTACAATTAAAATTTAAATTATTTGAAAAAGAAATAGCAAGCAGTGAATAGTGATTCATAACCAAGAGTTGAACATTCATAATTCGTAGGAGTCTGCTTAAAAATTTATTCATTTGCCACTCATAACTTTCTCATTTTGTTTGTATATGTAATGCATGTGTAAATTTGAGAGTGAGTGTGTGTGTGTGTACGTGTACGTGTACGTGTGCCTGTGTGTATAGAAGCCAGAGGCTGACATTGTGTGTCTTTCTAGATGACTTTCGACAATCAGAGATTCAAACCCAGCTTCTGATTATGTTAGGCATTTTACTCCCTGAGCCATCTCCACAGCCCAGCTTTACCATTCTCAAAGAGAAAAATCAATAAAGAATTGCTTTGTTAATAAAAATAATTGCTAAGCAACTATCCAGTCTCCATCTTTAGCTTATACTTAGTTGCCCAAATTTAAAGCCATTTCTATATCTTTGACTATAGTTATCATCTTTGTGTCAAGCAGTATTGCTTTACACACCCAGGTGAAGTATTTGCCTCTTTTTTTTTTTTGAACCTGTGTTTGTTTAAATCTATTGCAGGTACTTACTGCAGTAATGTTTGTTTAAAGGTTATCTGAAGCTAAATCTGTACAAGTAATGCATAATATAGGGAAAGTGCCCATATATGACTCTGTGACTGTGACTCATAGCAGCGTTAATTGTGTTCATGGCACTGCTGTGAGGGCAATGCCCGAGACTGAATAACTGATGCCCTTCTCTTCCTTTCCCCTTTAAAAACACTGGCTATTTGTGGTATAGCTAACGTTAATGATCTTTCATAATTCAAGTGAAAATGAACGCCTTTACTCTTAAAGGATGCGTGTGTCCTTCCCCTTGAATCAGTGTATTTGAAGTTTTGGGTAGAAAAGGTAATGATCTAGACAAAACTTTTAAGCAGACTGAGCGTAGAGCCCCACCTTTTGGTTCTTGACATGATTATAACTCATTGAAAAGTCTCTTGTAGACCAGCTAACAGAGCAGTGTGTAGTTAATGTGCTTGCTCATTAAAACAGTGCAGGCAGATACTCTGAGATCCAGATTTGAGGGCAGGAACTACTGAAGCTTGTACTTGTAAGAGGTTTCTGAAGGGCAAAGGTCTTGCTAGCATCATCCTCACTTTTATCTTACCCCTGGCCAAATGTCAGCAAGCAGGGGGCACTCAGAAGATGCTGGTGAGGGTTGAGGCACATGTGGTAACTGTATTGGGATGAAGCTGCCTGGATGGTCCAAGCTGGGCTATACCATGGATCATGCCTGCTTTCTACAGGAATGTGAGATGCCCAGCAGGAAGAGGTGGAAGTCATGGTGCTGCCAAATGGAATGAAACAGTAGCCCATCTGCATGCAGCCATACCACAGTGCTTGAGTGAGTGTGGGCACCTTCCTCACAGGCAAGCACTGCTCCAGGTCAGGGAGGGCGTTCCAGCAGAAGCAGGCCCTGTGCCTCAGAGAGTAGGAAGATTCTTGAGAAGTCTGCCAGGTCTACCCACCCAAGGGGTGGAGAACTAGAGAAGGACATGAAAGGCAAAGTCTAATTTTCTAGGTAACCAAGTTAGTTGCCCTTCATTTAGAAGCTCAACCTGCAAGAGAAGATAATAGCCAGTGTCTGTACTCCCTTTGTTGTTCCAAGTGAAGGACAGGTGCTCTCTCAGAGTGGATTGTCTAGTTTCTCCTCAAAACAGCATTTATAGAGTCCTCTGTGGTATAGACTGGGGAAAGGGTAGGTGTCCATGAGAGCCATGGGGCCTCCAAAGGCTAGATTCTTTTGGTCAGCCTACAGGGCTGGCCAGGAGAGATCCTTTACCTGGGCAGTACTGGAGAGAGGTGGCTACCATCCTTCCCTTGTTTCAGAACCTACACTTGAGTTGTGTGGGGGCTACCAGGTCCTGAGCAGAAATAGCTCACCGCTTTTTTAAAAAGAAGAGTTGTTTCCAGCATTAGCCTCAAGCCTGGATCCTAACTGTAAGTTGACTGACACCAGTCACCTGTATTCTAGGGCCTAGTTTGCCAGCTGAAACAGCAGGCATGACTTGAGTTGTAGGTGTATTGAAATATCAATCTCAGGCCCCAGAATGGCTAGCTAGAGCCTGAAACACCTCGTATCCCTGCCTGGTCTTCTATAACTACCACCAGAACCTGCTGGATGCCATCTAGAAGGCTGTTAGACACTTGGCATACACCGAGAGAAGGACTAGAATCCACTATAGGATGTGGGACCTGGAGAGAAAGGTTGTTAACAATTGTTACAATTTATTTTTGTCTATGGGGTGGGTGTTGCAAGGTGAGTTTAGATTCCAAGAGGAGGGTGCTGCTTTAGAGAACCATAAGACATATGAACTGATTGGGGGAGCCTGGGGAGAGATGAGTGATAGCAGCTGGTAGCTTTGATTGCACAGCAGGTATGGGCTTCTCTGGGAGGGGAAACCTCAGCTAGCTAACATACTGCCAAGCACTTGGGGTACCTTGTCTTACTTGAGAATGTTTTTCTGTCCTGAGCCATGCTGAAAGACATCACTTAACCTTTGTTGCCCCCTGAAGACATGGGCTGAATGGGGGGAAACCTTGAGAGAGGCGTTGGAACCTTCTGAAAGTGCAATACCAGCAGTATCTCTGTGAGGGGCAAAGGAGTGGCTGCCTTTAACCAGCTCAAGGGCCTGCACCTGCCACTGCCTACACCTACAGGCAGGTAGCCACTGGAGAGAGTGCTGGCTCTTAGGCTTGTAGAGTTTTATGTTTTGCCCTCTTTGTCTCACTCTGGGTATGTGTGCATGTGTGTATGTTTGTGCATGAATGACATATGCATGCAGTTATCCATGGAGTCCAGAAGAAGGTGTAAGACTAGAGTTACTGGCAGTTCTAAACCACCCAACTGTGTCCCGGGAACTTCAGGTGCTCCAGATAAACAGAAAGTACTCATAACTGCTGAGCCACTTCTCCAGCTCTACATACAGCATTTTTATTTATTTCATGTGTGGGAGTATGTGCATATATATGACCGTGCTCAAGCACCATGCCACAAGCATGGAAGTCACATGACAACCTGCAGGAGTTAGTTCTTTCCTACTAGAGTTGAGCTCAGGTTGTCAGGTTCTAATTACTTGCTGGGCCTTCTCTGTGTGTTTTAAGATCAAGTACTCTGGTATTATTAAAACAGTAAATGTCCACTTTAGAAAACTCACGAGCTGTACCAGTTCATGAGAAAGAAGAAAAAATTTTTTTCATAATGCACATAGCTAGAAACAATGGTAAGAAGGTTGGTGCATAACCAGGCATTGTAGCAGTGATAATGGGCACCTGTCTGTCCAAAAGTAGAGTCAATACTGACAAGCTGTTGAACACCTGTGTCTATGCACTTGAAGTTTGGGCTCTGTCACTGAGCTGAGAGGCATTCTTTGTGGTCTCCATGCTCTTTTGACTCCACCACTAGCATGTTCCCCACTTGCCCACTGCAGCTTGGGTAGCTTGGGCAAAGTTATGAGATGAGTAGGTTCTAGAAGCGTCTGTTCATCCTGGTGCCTGTCATCACTGTAAAGTGTCCCAGTGAGAATTTGCCATGCCCTCACCACACACAAAGACCACTGCTGTGTGAGGCTATTACCTAGCTGGGTAGTGCCATTGTTTCTGCATATACATGGAGCAAAATGTCCTGTTCACCCTAAGTATTTACAATATTTACCCCTCAATGGACTTGGATGGAAAGGCTCACATGGTGTAGCAGGAGAGCACGTTTATCCCAGAGCCAGCTTTCTTCTCTATATCAGGTTCTTGCAGTCCCTCTCTCAAATGAGGGGATGATGCATGCCTGAAGGATATCTGGTTACCCCTAGAAAGTAACTCCAGTGAGCTGGAAGTGGCTGAGTGGCTACTGTGCCTGTCCCATATCCCAAGGCTGCTCAGAGTGTCTCTGCTTTTCTACCCCATCCTCTGCCTTCATCCTGTAGAGCCTCTCCCCCAACCCTGCTTTTCCCAATCTCCTGGTTCCCTAGCATTACATAATATTCCTGTTAGGATCAGTTCCTGTTTTGCTGGGGAGAGGAATTGTGACTCTTTCAGGGAAAACCCCTGGGCTGGCTTCAGTTGAAGCTACAGTGGCCAACGCATGATCTCATAACGGAAATGTCGTCCTCCACTGGCCTCTCTGTTCCTGTCTGAGTCAGCGCACAGATGGGGCCACCTTTGTACCGGTGGCTCTAGAGGCCTTCTTTCTTCTGTGTATGTACTAGTCTGTACTTCTCAGAGGGTGGGTGGTGGATCCACCACACTATGACAGGTCCAACAGCCAGGGACAACTTTCATGTGGGCACCATGGTGCTGTTTTCCCCTGTGCTGTCCTACCGGATGCTGGTCACAGCTACATCTGCCCTCTGTAATGTGAAGTCCCAACATACACATTCCCCAGCTTAGCCAGTCTCCTTCCAGCTAGTCTCATATTCTTCCTCATCCTTTCCTTGTTGATGTCTATTAAGATACAGACACTTGGGGAAAGTCAGGGGTAGGAGGAGATGGCCCACTTGCATATGCCAGCATAAAGACTGGAGTTTTAATTCACAGAACCCATATAAAGACAGGTGGGCACAATCTGCCCGTAGTTCGGCTGGAGTAAGCTGGTTAGCAAGGGTGATTTTGTATCCTTTTCTTTTCTTTGGAATTGATTGTTGAGGGCTGTTAAGGTTCTTTGTCTTCAGGAATTCCCCCACATTCTGGATTTTGTTGAGTCCATCTTCATAGTGCCCTTTAATACCATTACTTTTTGAAGAAATCCTGTGCTGAATCCCATAACACAAATTAACACCCCTACCATATCCATTTATTGTTAATTTCCTTCATGTGGCTCTTTGCTATCTATTAACTGGAAAAGTAATCAGAGCTGGTGATAGTTAATAATTGGTATGATTTCTTCTGAAGTAATAATGCCAGATAATGTAAATAGGGCCAGTGAGATGGCTCAGTGGGTAAAGGCACTTGCTGCCAAGCCTTATGACCCAGAGTTTGGTCCCTAGGACCCACATGATGGAAGAAGAAAACTAGTTCCCTTCTTCTGGCCTGCACATGCATACCCATACACACACACAAATAATAGTAAATATTTTAGAATCTTCTTTTTACTAACAGCATTTAGGTAATAATTGGTAAGTGCTGAGTTAAAAGCTGTACATTTTTGTCATCAATATACATATGTGTTGCTTCCGCCATCACCACAAACACTTGTTAAATAATTGTTGCCTTGAGAGATAAATCTCTCTACCATAGTCTTAAAAATGATCAGGCAGTAGAAAGGACTTACTGAGTCCCTGGTGCCGAGCTCCTAGGGGTAGCCTTGGGACACCGAGCCAGTGAGGGTGTCATTAGTAAGGAACTGGGGTGGACTGTTGGTTGCAGCTGGCTCCTAGTTGTCCTCAGAGTGGTACAGGTGGTACAGTCCAAAGCGTAATGGGGATAGAGGGTGGAGGCATAATTGGGCGGGGAGGGGAGGTGGCTGCTGTGGACACAAGTCCTCGACTGGTTCCCTGGAAGCTCTCCAGACTCACCAGATAGCTAAATGAGCCTGTCCTTGTGACCCTGCGGTGGTTATCCACTTCACCTGTCCTCAGGGATAGAAGCTGGCCTCTACCAGGGACTCTAATCTCAAACAGTTCTGCCAGCTGGACACTGAGCTCTGGTGAGTAAACTGCCAGCGAAGCAGGCTGGTGACCAGCCCAGGCAGTGGGCAAGCTGAGAGACTTGGGAGGACCACCCTGCTCATACTCTCCTGGCCCCTCTTGCCTCGACTGTTTCCAACCTTTATGACACAGGTCCTGTGTTAACCAAGAAGGCTGAGCGGCTTGGTATGTGATAGAAGCAGAAGTCAAAAACCAGGCATGTGAGAGAAGAGTTGGGTCCCACATTGGAGATAGGGCCATGACATTCATTCAGTTGTCAGGTCTAATTGCCCCAAGAAGTCCACCCAAGCTGTAAGGTTCTCTTTCCCTAGCACACACTAATAAACTACTCACCCTACCTCAGCAAATGATAGTCACTTCAGAAAGATCATCAAAACTCAGCTTCCTAGGCTACCTTTAATGATTAGGGAATCATAAATCATTGACAGAGGTGCAAACATGTTTACAGAAAATTCTACAGGATTACAAGGCTTTTTGGATCAATGAAACTATATATAAAAGAGAGAGAAAGCGAGAGAGACCGTGAGCCAGACCACATATATATGAGGTAGACTAAAAGTTACTGCTTCATCTTGCTAGTCACAGAGAATCCATTAATGTAATAATGGTACATACAGTCTTGAACTTCCGGTAGCCAATCCTGACGTAATGAGTTTGGTTTGATTTTCATGGCAACAAACCTAAATACTAAAGAAGAGAAAAACATTCTCAGTTCATTACTTCAGAGACAGCTGGATACCTTTTTTCCAGGGAGAGTGCAAACTGTGTGCATGTTTTCTCTCCCTCTCCCTGCCCCCCCCTCACACACACACACACACACACACACACACACACACACACACCCTGCCCACAGTGGGCTGCACAACAGGTACTCTAGATGGTCATTCAACAGCGTTGGTCACTGTTGTGGAAAGCCTTTGTATTCAAGCTTTTCTTTTAATCTGAGTTTGGGGTCTAAGAACCTTTGCTCTAGAGGAAAAAACAGCTTCAACCCCAGCTTATTGTTTAAACTGCCCCAGTGGGATTGCTATTCTAAGACCAGATTGTAATTAGTACAGCAAATGTTTGTACATAAGCAAGCGTCATTAAGTTGCTCGCAGCTACCTGAAAAGCTTTCTTTTAAGTGATGTAAATAAACATTTCCCCCTGCCTTAGGAGTTCTTCATGATTCAAACTGTAATTAAGTCATTAGCTGATTTACCACCTAGATACTGCTAGGTGGAGTCTAGACATCTTATAGGTTTGGATTCTAAAGTAAGGAATTTCAGTCAGAGACTTGCTTGATAATTTCCCTCTACAGAATAGTTTAGGAGCAGGTTAAATTTAGCTTAAATTAATAAGACCTCCTTGAGTGTGGCTTTGTGCTTCTTGGTTTACATGAGTCTTTAAGCTGTAGTCTTGGACAGTTTCATTGGAACCAATTATAACAATGAAAAAACTTTGTTTGAAACTTGGTCTTTAACCTAAAACCTCTTGTTCCAAATGTTAAGTTTCAGATTGGAGGAAGCACATAACTTGCTTCCTCTGAAAGATTTAAGTCCTGTTTTATTAGGAGCCAAAGGGCTGGTGGGTCTTCCGTTTGTGGCACTCCTGCTCCTTCCTTTCTGGGCAGACTGAATGTCTGTGGAGTTCACCCTGACCGAGTCAATCTCTTGGAGGGCTAAGGTGACTTAGACCACTTTGAGCTGTCACTTTTTGAAAGGTTCATTTTTGCCACAGCACAACCTTTTTCCTGTCCAAAGTAGCACCATTGCCGTCCAGCTGTGGTCATCTGTCCTGAGTTGTCCAGACCTTCTGTTGTGCTTCTGATTCTGACACCATCATGAAGTTGAACCTGGGTTTCGAGTGCCAGGCTTTGAAGCAGTGTATGAACCTGAACTCCAAACCACTGTCTGGGGTTTCTTAACAGGATCTTAGTCTATAGTCTGGAGTTTCTCCTACCTTTGCCCTCCATTGCCAGTGCTCCATCCACCCACTGCCCTAGTAGCTTTCTAACATCTGCATGAGCTTAGATCATACTGAGTTCAATACATTAGATGCTATGGGATTGTTGAAAAGCTGAACAGCCACTTAACATCAGTCTGGGTACTAATGTCAGCAAGCTTTCCACAGGAAAGCTTGACAGGAAGTGGCTGAGTGATGCTGGGAAGTAGTAAGTTAGTTTTCTTTTATGTCCATGCATTGCTGAAACTTATAAATAGAGTGTGTACTTTAGACCCGTGTACGAATCTTATTCTAAATTGTTAAAAAGTTTTAGCATAGAAAGTCTGTGCCTGAATGCCTTAAGGTACTCGATCTTTTAAACAATGGATAATGTCTACAGTTGAAGAGATTTTATTCATTGAGCTACATCAGCACCTCACTCCCACTGTTAGGGAAAGCAGATGTTGGGGCAGAAGTACAGCCTCTGACAATTTGGTTCTGTGTGGTCTTCAGTTACTTGAAGTAGGACTATAATCATGGTACGTGACACCGTATTATTATTATTGGTCTCAGTTATTTCAGACTTCACTTTGGCGGTCCTTGTATGGATTTAGAACTTCTAGGGTGAGATTTGGGGTACTTTCTTTAAATTAATGAATAAAATCAGATCTGTGTATTGTTGTTACCAGAGAGCCAAAACTGGGCATACTATCTAATCATTTGCGTTTCAGACCACAGTTATAGGCCTTGGCCATGAACAGCTTTATGCAGTTTCTATGGTCTTAGTGTAATCTCTCTTTACTTCTTCATTCCCTTACTATTGCAGTAACCATTTTCTTCTGAGCTAGTTTCCTCCCTCCATCCAGTTTTCTCTGACCTGACTCAAATGTTTTTCCTTGTCACACACTAACCCTGTTGATGACAGATTGTGAAATGAGTGAGACATAGTCCCACTTATAATATGGGCAGGAAGTCCAAGGCACATACTGTCAGCTGGAGCAAAAACCTAAAGTATGATGTTAAAGGGCTTTGGCAGGTATGTTAGTGATAGACTTGGCTCACAGAAGCCAAGGATGGAGTCTTCACAGTAGCTGGCCAGCTGGAGGAAAAGAATACATATCAGCAAAGACAAAGATCCTGAGAAAGCAGGGCCTTAGGGAAATCCATTTAGATGTGTCTGGGACATGGCCATTGAGGGGCAAGGACTGTGACACTTCTCCCATGTGGTGCTTTGAAGCAGCCATCTGAGAAGTCAGAATTTTACCCATAGTAAAATAGTGTAGCACTTAAGTAATAATTATCTTAAAAGATAAGGTCTCACGGGGGTGATGCCGCAGTTGATAAAGTACTTGTTTCCTAAGTGTAAGGACCCGAAGCCATATAAAAAGCTGGGTGGAGTTAGTGGTACATTACTGTAATCTCAGCGGGAAGAGGATCCTTGGGTGTTACTGGCCAACTAGCCTGGCTTTCTTGGCAAGTCCCATGCCAGCAAGAGACCCTGTCTCAACGAAAGGTGGACAGTTTTCCTCTGGCCTACGTGGACAGTCATGCACACACATACCTACATGCACACACACAAACACATAAAAGTAAGGGACAGAAATCTGTAAGTCTGTTAGCCTTATTACACTGTACAGAAGTAGATAATAGTTGTATATGAACATCAGTCTCCAATCTGACACCATCTCTTTCTGTTCCTCCTTTATGCTTAGAACCAATATTTCTCATATGTCTACTTTTAGAGTGGCCAGTTTCTATAGGAAAGTAGGATGAATCTTTTGCTCACAGCTCCTTGATCTAGCAGCTTTCAGAATAATCAGGTTCTCCAGTGTTCCTTAAAGGTAAGTGGCAAATTTTCCATTTCTAGATCATTCGCACATTGGAATACATTTATTTGTACCAGCACATCTTAGCTACCATCTTTGCTAATGAGCAAACTTTCTGTCTTTACCTAATGAGAACCTTCCAGATTTGTTCCCAGGTACTTCTTGTGTTGTAAACAAGTTTTATTGGAGGCGTGTGAAGAGTGCAGCTGTGGTGTTAGGTAATGCATATATGAAGCAAACTGATTATGATGGTAAAGCAAGTGAACATATCATCAGTGCCCTCCTTAGGGCCACAGTTATGCATGTCCTTCATGGCAAAAGCAGCTGTGAGTCACTTAGCGGAAGTCTTAACCTGGTCCTCACCACTATCTTTAATATCTCACAGTCTGCTGGTCTGTGTCTTTGGACCTTCATTTCCCTTATTATTAAAGCCCAGGTAACCCATACTTTTTTTTTCTCTGTTTCTGAATCTTGGGTTTTGTGGGGGGGTTTGTTTTTTAAGATATTTTGCTTTTATTTTTATGTGTGAATGATTGCTTTGCATGTGTGTATGCACACCACATGCCTGGTGCCCATGGAGACCAGAAAATGGCATCAGGACTCCTGAAACTGAAGTTACAGATATAGTGAGCTGTCACATGGGTTCTGGGAACTGCAGAGCAGCTCGTATTCTTAGCAGTTAACCATCTTTTCAGCTCCATATTAGCTTTTTAAAAAATTTACATATAAGTGAGGACATGCTGTGTTTCTGTTTTTGTCTTTCTTACAGTATAATGTCTTTTGAGTTATGTTCAATGAAAGACTTACTGTTGCAGGGAACATGGAATGCAGGTCTTCTGAGAGGAGGACTTTATTTCCTTCATGGAAAGATTGTTGGGTCATATGGTAGTCATTTTTACTTCCTATTATCTTCTAAAGTGGCCATACTATTTCTTTACTCCTCTCTGATGTTACCTCCTATCTTTTTAAGGTCTGTGGTTTCACAGCAGCCTTGAGTTTTCATCTCCTTGATGAGGAGTGGTACCTCTTCTGTGGGTGTCGCATGTTGGCCTTTCAGAAAAGCAGCCCTTTGCATTTACCAGTTAGAATGAGGTGGTGTTTTCTCTCCATCAGATGGTACACACTGCATTTCTGTTTACACTGTTCATAGTGTTGTTCCTGTGCAAGGGCCTTTTAGTTTGCTATAGTCCCATGTGTTTTTGCTTGTATAACTTGAGTTTGAAATACAGTGTCCAAGAAATCACCGTCAAGCCCAAAGGCAAGGCCCTTTCTTGTGTATCTTCTATGTTTTATGATTTCTGAATTTCCTATTTTGAGCTCATGCTTATGTGTTGTGGAAGATAGGAAGATTTGCATATGGAAATTTAGTTTTCTGGATCCATTTATTAAACATAGACTAAATCATCAGTGTGGTATAGCCCTATATCAGATGGGAAGGGAGACATTATATGTTCATCTTGGTTGATTCCAAAAAGAAAAAAAAGCATTGGAGAAAGTCTTACATCCTTTCTTGGTGGAAAGTTTCAATAGTTTAGAAATAGGAGAACAATTTCTGAACATAAGAAAAAGACCATTTATGAAAAGTCTATGGCTAAGAAACCAGTCAACAGGAGGCACAGTGGCTCTCCTTCCTAATACAGTTTAATAACTCCACCACCCTTTAATTCTGTTTCTCATGTTGTGATGACCCCAAACCATAATATTTTTGTTGTTACTTCATAACTGTAATTTTGTCTACTGTTATGAATCATAACATAAATATTTGATACACGACCCACACACAAGTAGAGAACCACTTTCTAAGGTCTGGTGCAGGCACTTGTGCCTGCTCACCATCACCACACCTGTTTTGCATAGCGTTGGATATACTGGCAAGGCCATTCAGAGAAAAAGACATGAAATTGAAATCTCAATAGAAATAAAAAAAGAAATGAAAGGAAATCTTTAAAATGAAAGAGAAATAAAATTATCTTTTTGAAGATCATCTCCAACGATTTCACCAAAAAATAACTAAGATGAAAGATTTTAGTGAACTTGAAGAATCAATATGGAAATCTTTGGTGTTTCTGTATGAAAATAGTGACCTGAATACTTTTGATATGGCAGTAAGTGGTACTGGGTATCTTCCTTTCATTCTGACCTAAGATTTTATACATGTGCTCTCCCATGTCCAAGTTCCCTAAGTGTTTGGAGACCACAGTCTAGGGATTAGGATAGTCCATATGTTCTAGATCCTAGCCTCTACTTCATGTCATATGACTAAAACGTTGTTTTTATGCTGAAATAAGAGTTTATCATCAGACTACCTGTTCAGATGTAGTACTCAAGGACTTGTGCTTAGTCATCTTTTATCTTTACTCACACATCCCAGTGCCATATAACTCGTCCCTCCCTTGTCCCCTATCCCGTGTACAGTGTCACAGAATGCCAAAAGTGAAAAGGCAAGTGGTGAGCTGCTAAGGGGGATGGATATTCCTTGATCTTAGAGAATACCTGGTGGGTGTGTACAAATCACTATGATCTAAAGTCATGTAGACTCTTTATGTGTAACATGCAGCCAGCTGATTACGGAATCAAGTTTGCTTCATTTTATTTTTAAGAATTGCTTAAATCAAATCTGTTGTATCTGTTGACTCCTGGTTGTATTCTTGATTTCTCCTGGTTTTCTAGTCTCTTCCTCACTGTTCCATAGTTTGGAGGTATAGTAGGCTGTAAGAGGAAGGCAATCCCTAGATCTCTTGTCCTTGCCAGTAGCTGTCTGCCTGGTGGCATGAACTGCACCTGCTACCCGCTGTGGTCCTCCAAGGTGGCTGGGTTCTAGGCAGTCTGCTTGACATGGTATCTCCCGCTGCGTTCCATTCCAGTGGAAGATTGATTTTCCAGCTAAGGCAGGGAACAGGTGTTCCCATTTTTTAATGCCTCGGTGACTGGGGATGTGTTCTTACCCCACAGCTTCCCAGCAGCCAGCTGTGTGCGAGCAACACCAGGTCCTCACTGCTGGCTTTCTTCTGGTTTTATGTGTAGTGTATTATTCTTAGGTAAGAACCTGCCCCTGTGAACAAAATGGGAACATTTAAGATTTAGTGACAATACTCCATCAAGAGAACCATTCAGTGTATGCGTATTTACTGCTTAATCTAGATTCTTCTTCATCAACTATGGTTGCCCCTCGGTCTTTCATCAGAAAAGCCCAGGTCCCAAGAATGTAATCCTTGGTATCACGGGTGTGACATGTTACAGATGAGCAGCAACAGCCTTCCATGTTCAGTATCCCCTGGCCTCATTTGGTCTGTTTCAGCATGGGGCTAGAATTGTCAGCCCTCTGTAAGTGTGTACTGGCCTGAGAAATCAAGACTGGGTGTGGGGAGGTTCACACACATGTGGAAGAGACTGGCTCCGCAGCTGGGATTTTACAAGCACCAGCCTGAGGACCCCCACAGGACTGGCCCCATGCTACGTGCCCAAGAGCTGGTAGCACAAAACTGTGGGCAGGGATCTATACAAGGAAAGCAATGCTTCATTCCCTCCGGAAAGGAAGTTATGAAAACCCATATCTGTTGCTGCACTTTAACAAGCAGATGCAATATCTATGTGTCTAAACAGAGAAAGGGGCAATTTTGTTTGAGCCAAACTATTTTAAGATAAAGGAAAAACTTTCTCTGTGCTCACTGCACACCCCTCCCTACCTTGATCCTCATCAGAAGCTATGGGAGCCCAGGCCTCCCAAGCTAACTCCAGCTCGGAGCCTGTCATGTTGCTGTCTGCTCTGGAAAGTTGCAGGAAGGGCTGATAAGAGGCTGAGGACAGAAATCTCAGCTCTTATCTTTCCCTCACACACGGTTCAGTCCTTTTCCTGTCCTCAGACAGGGGACATAAACGGCCATCTCCTGGCCGCCAGAACTTCAAACAGGATTGGGCTGGCCTCACTCTGGAGGAGCCTAGGAGGAGAAAGTGGGTTGCAGCTGCCGTCTGCAAAGTTGTTCAGTGCCACTGAGGAGTGAGCTGCCTTCTTGATGGGCACATGTAGCTTTTGCACAGCAAGACACTCTAGACAGGCACACAGAAGCAGCAAGCATGAGGAGGGCCTGCCGGGCACCTATGCTCTAGGTCAAGGACTGCTTTGTTTGGTTAGAGCTTTGCCAGGACACAGGTTGGGTCTGAAAGGATTAGATTTGAGTTTGGGTTTGTTGACAAGTCAAACTGCTGTTTTTCAGAGCCTTTGTGATAATGAGAAAATGAGACCCAGAAGGCCTGGTTAGGGGAGCAGAATAGTGAAATACCAGCTCATGTGCCTTCTGTCCTCACCTCCTGCTGGGAAGGTGGCTGTGACATTCTCTCGTAGGTTTTCAACCTATGACATCATAAAAATACGGCGACTCGGAACCTTCCTTTGACTTAGCGCTTGGGAAAAGCTAGCAGAGAGGACCTGCTCCTGGCATGGCCATCTGACAGGATTAGCGGTAACTAGGCCATCGCTGTCCTCTCTGCAGTCTAGCCTTGAGTTCCTCCCACTTACCTGTCCTACTGGGTGTCTCAGAAGCTGGGCTTGCAACTTGAGACTTGAGTGATGAGGAATCAAGGGTTGATACGTGTTACTGTCTTTGGGAGAAGTGATTGCTGGAATAGTCTGAATGAACAACTGCCCAATGTTCAGATTGTATATGCTCCAAAGTTGCATCTACTACATAATATTAAAGATCTGGTTTTATTCTTGAAAGCTTGTTAGATACTTGTTGGCTGAAGGCTGTGAAATAGTCTAAGCTGTCAAGCTTAGCTGCTGTTTTCCAGTTGTGTTCTGTGGTGCCCTAAGAGCCCCAGGAGTCTCCAAGAAGGGAAGGGAGCTATGGTCTGCTTAGTCAGAGTCACCCGAGTCAGAATTTTAATTCATTTTCAGTAAATTCTAAATGATTTTTCCCTGCCACATTTATTCCTAAGAATATATTTTTAAATGATTCTCTAGACTGACTTTTACAGAGCTAAAGAGTCTTAAATAGTATACAAGAAGTGAGAAGGACCTTGGGTCTTTTCAATTTTATTCTCTTAAGTCTGTTTACTTGAGTAGCACCCTGACCAATTATGTCTAATGAAGATGTTGTACTCTACAAAGATTTTTGCTCTCGAGGCCCTGCTCTCTAAAGTCTAAGTTTAATTAATGTCTTTTTAAACTACTTTGCTTTTTTAGAAAAAAGTACCAAAATTTGAGTTGTCAAGTTTCCTGCATGACTTTTTCAGTCTCTTGTAGGGGAGAAATGGAGCCAGAACTCCCTGGAACATGGGAGCCCTGGGTAGGATGGGAGCTGTTAGTGAAGCGGTGTGTCCTGCTTCTGGGGGAGAATCAGTTGACCTAGAATTATAAACAACAGTCAATTTGGATTATTTTTAGATTTCATTCAAAGAAGTTGGTGCCTATGTCACATTGATCACTTCTGCTCTTAAAGAGTCTCGTTTATCTTGTGGCCAGTATGAGATGAGATGCTGCCATGGGAGTCACTGCAGCTTCTAAGCCAGAGGACCTTTCAGGGAGGCTGGGAGCTGCTCTATTCCTTCCTCTCTTTCCCCAGAGGTGGCATGACTTGTCAGTGATTCTGATGTCATGACTTGAAAAGTTGTTGCCATGGAGAATGGTCCTTCTAAAACATGTTTATGTTGGCTTTTCCTAATGAGAGGTAGCTTAAGCAGCTGACAGGCAAGTGGAAAAGAAGTAAAGAAAGGAATGTGCAGCTTTGTTAACATTGGCATTCACGTGAGGAGCTTGGCCTGCAGAAAGTGAGTTGCTATTTGCTTCCATTCCTACTACCTCACAGAGGGCCATTTGTCTGTGTATGAATTCCAGGGAAAAACCCAGTGCCTAACTCAAAAGAAACCTCTGCACATTCCCAGGGTGACCCAGAGTTCTCGTCCATGGCAGATCATTGCATTTTCCTGGATTATTGTTCTCTGCTCTTTGAAAGCCCACAGTCGTGGAAGGTTAGCCTTTGTCACTAGCAAAAGACAGCTAAAGCCCTCCAGTTCCAAGCATTTCCAGCTGTCTCCCATTGCTCAAGGTGGAAGTGTTCTGAAACCTTGAAAGTGCTTGCAGCCTTGGGTGGAAGGAGCCATTCCTACTTCCTAAAGTACAGCAGAAAAGTACTGAGAATTTTTTCCTCTATAGTCACAAGTTTGGCAAAAGATTCATTTTAACTATAGACCTTAGCAACCCCAGCATATGATTCATCTTCTTCCCTAAGAACTTCTGCCTTTCACCTAAAGGATATACTTTACAATTTTGGCATATCCAAGTTGCCAGCATTGCTATTCTTATGCTTTAGACTTGAAAGTACAGAGAAGTATTGAGAGAAACAAGGGGACTAGACTGTGACTCAGTTGCTAGAGTGCTTGTCTAGCATGAACAGGGCCTGGGTTCCATACTCCCCACCACATAAACCAGACATTGTAGTACACACCTGTAATTCCAGCACTCAGAAGATAAAGCAGAGGATCAGAAGTCCAAGGCTGCCCTCTATTTCACAGGGAGTGAGGCCAACCTAGACTCCATGAGATCTTACCCAAAAAGAAAAAATGAAGAGAAAGGGAAGAAGAAGAGGAGGAGGATCCCTGAACACAGTATTACAGTATCACAACATCTGATTGCATAGGCAGCCATTAAAATGACGAAAGTGCAGATAGCATATACAGTATAGATTCACTGGACAAAAGATGATTCATGATCTAGGCAGATGAAAAAGATTTCATTGCACTGATTCAGAATGACAAGCAATTTACTAGAATTTTCCATTTAGTTTATATTCTACCATTTTAGCAGAATACCTGAGGCAGTTTATAAAGAACAAAGATTTATCTCTTGGAGCTCTAGAGGCTAGGAATTTTGATAGCAAGGTACCAGTATCTGATCAGGGCCTTCCTCCTATGGTTGGGAGGCATCACACAGTAACAAACTGATGAGCTTATGTCTCTTAGTCTTCTTGGAAAGTCACTCATCCAAGACTGTGGCTCTTCACTACTTCTAAGGGTTCTGCCTTCTAATATTCTTAGCCTGTGAGTTTAGGGTTTAGTTTCCAACATGTGAACTTTCAGAGAGTATATTCAAACCTTAATAACAAATAGAAACCAAGGATAGAGGGAAGGGTGTGTGTGTGTGTGTGTATGAGAGAGAGAGAGAGAGAGAGAGAGAGAGAGAGAGAGAGAGAGAGAGAGAGAGAGAGAGAGAGAGAGAGAGAAAGAGAGAGGGGGGGAAGGGGAGGGGGGGGGGAGGAGGCTGACTGAAAAACATCTGGTATTTCCAAAAGCTGTCAGTACAGTGGTTTTAAAAGCAGATTGTATTTTAAAATGTATCCATTAGGCAGGTGTTTACTCAGCATCTATAACAAGTACTTGTGTAACTAAAGAGAAAACATTTTCACAAATATTTTACTGAGGAAATTCTGGCTTTATAGTCATTTGAAATTCATGTGGTTTCACATGCTATGAAATAGTCTTCATTTGATTCTCTTGCCCAGCTTCTTAGAAATGTGAAAATAAATCTACTTAGGAGGTGAACATGAGAACCCACAGCAGTAATTTCTCAGTCCCTGTTGGGCATCTTACATGTGACTGGGTTCTGTACCTCTTTGTACAGATGCACACACATCATGCCTGTTAAGTCGTGGCACAATTTCCACTCTATTAATGGTATCCCTGAGTTTTCATTGCTTGACATCAAAACTTACCTTCCGTAAGAGGCTTTCAGGTTGTTTTGATTCCCTTATGTACTCCCTAATGTTGAAAGTGATTGAGTTTCCTAAGCAAATTCCTTAGGCTGGCTACTACTGAGGCTTTATGTGTTTAGCCTAATTCTAAATGTATGTGATGGATGTCACACAAAAAAAGTACAGGATTTTATGCTTGAACAAGCTTTGTGAGTACAAAAGTAATTCTTCGTCTGTAGGTCATTCCACTCTTTGAGTTACATTGAAACCGAAAAGGGGATGGATAAAACCACAGAGGTGCCCAGAAGCTCGGTGCTTACTTCTAGCTGAGGCTTCAGACTACTGGCTCTCTGACCCCTTGGTCTCAGGCCAGGGACTCTGAGCGAACTTTATTTGCTGTCCAAAGCCCTCCTTGTGGCTTTCTTGGGCTTTAGAATCTCTTGCTGTACAGTCCATTAAAAACAGTTCAGTCTAGTTAGGCCATTGATGTGTCCAGCTAATTTCACAGGATGTGTGACAGTTCCCATACCACTGTGCATTTTCCCAGTTGACATTTCCCCTGGAAAGTAAGAGTGGTAACATGAGAGAAATACTTAGGTCATTTAACTGAGGTCAGTATATTGCTAAGGGTCATTGTAATTGGTACACTGCACCAGACACAATTCTTGTTCCTTGCAAGCAGTGCTTGTCATAGGGCAGAGTTTTGACTGAAAGGATAGCTGTGTCTAGATGAAAGACAGGGCTCTGCAAGTGCTGGTCCCTTTGGCTCCCTGCCCTCTCAAGCCCCTTGCTGGTACCAGCCTGCCCAACAGGTGGGTGGGTAGTGGCAGGTGCTCTTCTCCATCTCTCTGCAGTACATTTTTATCTGATGCTTTTGTTGAACACTCTCCATGCCTTTCTCATTAGAGAATATGCAAAATACAAGTAGAATAAAAATAATAAAAATGGCCCCTGCCATCAAGAAATTTAGAATTTTCTTAAGAAGATGTTTACAAAGCAAGTAAGTAATCAAAAGCAAAAAATAAAAGCAGCTAGTTGCTGGTGTGGGTAGTAAATAAGGGAGCAGTCCTGTAAGGTCAGCCTGAGGCTCACACAGGATCTTCAGAGAAGTTGCTTTAGTTATTTTGTTTCATTGCTTGGATAATACCAGAAAAAAATGGGCAGCTTAAGGGAAGGTTTGTTCTCTACCAGATAGAGTCCACGTAGCAGGGAAGATGTATGATAGAACAGGAAGTGGCTGATCACACTACCCCCACAGTCAGGAAGCAGAATGATGAATGTTTGTGCTTGGTTCATTTTCTCCTTTTTATTAAGGAGACCTCAGTGCAAAGAATGGTACTATCCACATTTAAAGTGGATCTTCTCACCTCAATTAACCTAAGCTAGATAATCCTTCAGAGGTACTTGTGGACATTTGTTTCTGTGCTGGTTCTAGGTCCCATCGCTGAAGTGATACACATGGCTGTGAGGGATCTAGAAGGAAGTTCTAAGTTCTGTAGGCAGAGACCAACCATATCTAGGCTCTGGAGCAGGTAACTGAATCAGTCCATTCTGCCCCTTATGTTGGAAGGTGTGAAGCCTGTATGACATGCAGTGGTGTCGGTCTTGTCTTTATCCTGACTAGTCACAGAGTCACTTCATACCTGCTTATCTCTGACTGCAGTGAACAGATACAGTTTCTGCCTTGCTGTGATCCACTACAACCTCATTTGGGTTTGTCAAAACTGTTGTGTTAAAAGTCTGGAAACATCGGAGTATTCTGATTTTATAGACTGCTCCCTTGCCAAGCTTCTTTAACTTTCCACAGACTACTCCAGCACAAGGTGGTGACAGACAAGCTGTTGTGGAAGCAAGACTTGGTTGATCATGGTAATAGCAATGAAGTAATAACCTCTTACCCTTAAGTGTCAGTTACCCTTTAGCTCTGGGAGTCTATGTCTTCTGAGCAAAGCTCCTGGAGATTATTACTGTTGAATCTGACCTCTGTGCTTTTTTTTTTTTTTTTAACTTTTATTGCATTATGATGAGAAAAGTTACATGATTTCAATTTATCTGAATTTGTTAACATTTAAAAACATATTTTAAGTAAATAGAATTAAATCACATTCTTGTTTCCCTTTTGTACCCCAACTCCTCCCAGAGACTCCCTCTTCAATACCTACACTATCTTTTTTTGTCATATTCCTTAAATTTTATAAGATATTATAACAATAAAAATGAGTATTATAAAAGTTATTTGATATAAAACAACAGTCAATTTAACAGTGTTATGTAGATGCTTGTCTGCAGCAATATTGAAAATGCATACGTTTTTCTCAATATAAATTTTAAATAACTCCAAACATATTAACTGTATATTTCAAAATAATACATCACTACTAGTATTTTCTTAAATGAACATAAATATATAAAGTCTTTTTGTTTGTTTGTTTATTTGTTTTGTATTCAGTAGAGTTTAAAATCTTGGCTCTTACTGTGGTACAAGCCCAAAATAAGAACAATTTTTAGACATTGGATTTCATTGTAATAAGGCTATACTTCAATGACCCTCACATCACCAAATGACTTTACCTCCATTGTAGCTAAGCTGAGAGTTAACATTCTGCTGCGCCGAGGAATGAATTTTAGGCACAATTTTTGGATACAGACTTCCTGCTATGGTCAAAGCTATTTGACTTGAGTGAGTGACTTTATTCTCAGGCCACAGAGAACAGGTTATATTCATTTAAGAAATGGTGTGTGTATTAAGATAGTCTATCCATAAAGTCATTCACCAACTGTTTCAGTGAACAATGGTTCTGCTTGGAGGGTGGCACAGACATTAGGTGTGGGTAAGAATCTGGTTAATTGGCTGTGATAATTTGGAAAAGCATTCATCTAAGAGAAAGAGAAAGAGGACTTATAAAGTCCTCTTCTTCAAACTTGATACAAGAGCTACAAATGTCAAGCAAAGCATTCAGTCTCACTCTTTGTTGTTCTCTTTCCTACAAGCCACCTCCCAAGTTAATTGTCTATGCCTCCCTTGGGTATATAAATACTTTTGAAACATATAAGCTGTTCTGAAAACCATAGTATAGTGTAAAAACATGAAATAAACAGTACTACTGATAGAGAGGCTGAGATAGGAGAAGCAAGATTTCAAGACCCTTATGTTGTACACAGCAAGACACTGTCATGAACAAACAAGCTGAAAGTGTATATAGATTGTACAGTATTGGACCTAT
>JADRCD010121018.1:0-21036 GCA_019843815.1 Montemys delectorum
AGAGAGAGAGAGAGAGAGAGAGAGAGAGAGAGAGAGAGAGAGAGAGAGAGAAAGAAAGAAAGAAAGAAAATGACAGCAAGCTCTTGAATTGACAGTGAATGGCAAACAAAGTTGGTGTCAATGGACACATACTACTGTAATTACCAGGTCTTAGGCTTGTTTGATTTCTGTTAGGCCAAATAGCTGCTACCTTTACTAATCTTCCATTACAAGCAGTGTACTCATAAAAATTTTGAAAGCAAATAATTTATAACAGTAGGATTAATAGAGAATTAAATAAATGACTTAGAATCCAATATTAGTTTAATTAAACTGTTATACTTATTTTTCCAAAAAACTAAAACATGTCAGGTCTACAATATTTCTGTTAGTAATTTCAAAAATAAAAAATATCTTAGGAGCGTATGCAGATTCTGCTATTCACCCCTAAACCATTGTTTTACAATTAAAAATTGTTCTTAAAGTAGTGAAAAATCCCATTGAGTTTTTCCACTTGGTAGAAAAATAAAAATCATTTTCTGAAGTTTCCAACATTACAGATGTAATTCAAATAAATCTGCCAGGAAGAGGGAGAATATGCTAGCAGCAGGGTTTCCTGTTGGATGGATGCTCAAGTCTATGTGAACTAATCCCCCTGGCTAAGAGAGAATGTGTTAACAGTGGGAAATCTTAATAGGTGAATATTCAGACTCTCTTTGCAAAATATATAGCCATCATCATACTTTGAGTTTTGTTGTCCTTTGAGGAAGACACAAATTTCGAGGGGCCTTTGTTAAACTACATGGTAGGAGCACAGCTTGCCCTTGCTTCTGTAGATGCTCACTGTAGAGAGCTGTCACTGCCCCAAAGCTGTCTGCTCACTTTCTGCCAAATGACTTGCATGCAATCTCAACACCTGAATTAAATTATCCACTAAAATTAATTTTGTATTAGTTATTTAACATTAGATGTGAAATTTTATATCTACTGTGCTCGACTGATATTTTCTGCCTTGCTCTTTATGTAAATCCTCTCTCTAGTATTACATCTGTTGCTGAAGCAAACCATTCACCAAATGGCAAGCCTGTTACTAGTTTAGCATAGGCAGAAAGCTTGCTGTGTGGTCTGTACTGAACTGTGGTATTCTGGCCACAGCACTGATTCCCTTCTTGACCAGTTCAGCGGTGACTGTAGTGACAGTTTCTGAAATACTTAACCATTGTGTACTGTGTTAGTCATGTCAAGATGATTGGATGATTAGGGAACCTAGCTTGAGACCTTGATTTGTTTGGAGTAAATGTTAACATTTTGGAATTTTGGATTTATAGAAACATCTAGATAATAGAACGTTTTGATGATAGACCCAGAACATATATTCTTCTGATGTTAACATTTTATATAATTCTTGTTTTGTATATTAATTTCATCAAAACTAAAATACAAACATTAGTTTGTTATTATGGACAGATTGCTTATATATGTATTTATTTATTCATTGTTTGGATGTCACCTAATTTTTGGCCATATTAATTTTCTTCTCCAATACAGGATTCCTCACTGGATTTTTGTACATAATATTCTTATCTCTGTCTATGATACTTCTTCAGCTTTTGACTCAATGTCCAAAGACTTTATTGCTTGTGAGGCCTAATGTATTTGGTACCAAGTGAAAGTTGATATAAAGCCTCTGTTGTTGATGACACGGCAGTGTAGGAATGACCAGAATACTCCTTTGCGAGACAGTCTCTATTGTTAAAAAAAAAAAAAGGTTCTAGCTATGACACAAATGGTTATATATAACAAAGAAATGAAGAATATGCGGTGGGAAGTACCCCATTGTAGCTGGAAATATGACATGAGGTCTTCAAGGAACAGGAACTAGACAAGTGGTGTTGATAAGTTCAAAGAAACAACCTGTGCAAAGGGCAGGGACTGGATGCAGAGGATGGTTACTGGCAAAGCCAATCTGTAGGATTATCAATAGATTATGAGAAAGGACAGTGGTCAGGCAGTGTCAAATTGGGCAAGCCTCATAAGTTATGCTAAAAAGTCATGTTCACTTCACAAGCTATTAAGTCCACTGAGTGTTATTTCCTTCAGACTAGAGCCTGCTGCTTTCTTCTCCTGTGTGCTATGTGACAGATCCTGCTAGATAATCATCACACCAGTCTGTATAGCCATTTCCTTTTTATTCAGAATACTGTTTCTCTTAGATAGTATGTTGCTTTGATATTTAAAAATGATTAGGAAAATGTTTGGAATTAAAGCTATTATTCATAAGTATTTTAGAATTCCTCTCTCCTCAAAAGTATTTTTTTTGGTATGGTAGATAAAAAAATAAACCTTAATAACTCTATTTTTACTGTCTGAATTAACTAATGCTTATGCATTAGAAACATAATGGATATAGAGAGGAAGCAAAATGACATAGGAACTCAAAATTCTGCTAAAATCAGAATTTCTTTCTGCATGCAGTCTGAAGTGAATCTTCACCTTATAAAAAGATTGGTATTTAAACTTTGAAACATACTAGTCATTTGAAATTTCTAACCAAAGCATCAAATTAAGCAATTTTATGGTGAATTTATTCAAGTTGCCAAGGGCAAAATTATCCATTTTAAAGCATGGGCTTAGTGGTTTTCTGTCTATAAGAATTTAGAGTAATTTAAGATCTCATTGCTCAGTGTGTGGTCAACATCACCTGGGACGGACTGAAGCAATGAATACGTTTGGAACAATATCCTCAGGTGACTCACATACACACCCAAGTTTCAAAAGCATTAATTTAAATTGGATTTAGATTAACATTAGATTTCTTTCTTTCTTTCTTTTATGTTTTATAAAAAAATACATAATGGTCATTCAAGATGAAATTTCTTAGAACACTAAAGTTCTAAGAAGAAAATAACATTGTATCTAATTATCAATCTTTTAAAATTTGCATTTTATTTTTTACCTGAGTGTAGGCCAGGAACAAATGGGGAAATTACTCTTAAGTATCTTTAAATGTCACCTCATTAAACTTCACTCTTTTTGATTATGTGTTTTTTAATGACTGAATGAACCTTGTTACATCAGACTACCAAGAAAGCTTTTGATATGGAATTTTAAATGCCAGGCTCTGTAGCCTAACACTGAAGTGTGTGGGCATATGTTAAACCAAAACATGATTTGTTTCTCTAAGAATATAAATTTCATGAGGGTGGGTTAATCACTGCATTCCAATACCTATGTGATTACAAGCTAAATTTTAGTAAATGAAAGACTTGGTTTACATTTCAAAGGATCCATGTCCTTTTAAACTTCTTGCAGCTTATTACACACAAATTTTTATTAAATTTCAATCATTTCTGCCATCAAGAAATGATCACATAACTGTGGGAGACTGCCTTCTTCATTTCTTGTTCATAATTAGCAGCATCCTGGTAGTTGTTGAAGATGGTACATAGCTCAGAGTCTAAAACAGTTCAAATCTTTATGACCCCTGCATGAAATGGATGCCATGTACATGTGAGAGCAATTGAGACTTAATCACGTTTTTACAGTCACGTGTTGAATGAATGGTGTAATTAATTCCAGCCACACTCTGAATCTTGAGACATTTGCATTATATTACTCCACACCAATGGATTAGCCAACAAAAACTCATGCCTTATATGGAAAAGAGTTCTTTCAGAGGAATATGACCGATGATGTCACAGAAAGTTTAGTAGTCATTTCAAAACTTGAGGTGGAAGACAGCCAGTAACTGAAGGTAGCTGGTGTGGGGGGGTATGCTCAAAAATGTACTTACATTACATGAACTGAACAGATTATATTAGAGAAATCTATATATTCTAATGTATATAAATATACACACAAATTCAGAATATATGTGAGTGTATGCTCATGTATATATACAAATACAGAATATACATATATTATAATATATATACATATATATATACATACACATATATACATACAGTTATGCATGCAATTACAATTCAATTGATAATATAGGCCATAAATTTGAAGGAGATTAAGGAGGGGTATATTGGAAGGTTTGGAGGATAGAAAAGTAAAAAATGTAGTTAAAATTATAAACAAAGATGGATAGTTGCAAAGCAACGAGATCAGAGTTGGAGCTTAAAACACAAGCAGATGGATGACCAACTTTGTATTTCCTGAGGATGTCATGTTTTCCTTTCACCCTGTGCATATGTCTTCTCTTCTCTTTAAAATGTCTAAATGTCTTTTAAAGAAATTGTTTTATATTCTTCATTTTGCTCATTTCTTTTTACTTGAGTCCAGTTTTTTTTTTTAATCTCATTGCTGCTCACATGCCATGTCTAAGTTCCTAAGAAACATTTCAACAGGATTCTCCTTCCATTTAGTGATTTCCATTTGAACCATTGGACCAATCAAACTTGACAGTGTGCAGTCATAGAAGACAAAGGAAATAGCTGACAGGGGCTCCTGTCATTTGTAGTCGATTGCTGTTTTTGCCTTCTCAAATCAGATTACAGTCACATAGCTATTCAGATGATATGCAAATTATATCTAGTCACAGTATTTGAGCTCAAAACTAATTACTACATAAGCTATTAGTGGTGGATGTCTTACTAGTACAAGTATACCAATGTTAACACTTTATGCAAATTCTCAGTGAACCTGCTGATAAATATAACCCATATTGTTCATTTGATGGCAGCTTCATCTTTTATCATGTATTTAACTTTTAGGCATTTTAATTGTTAATTTGTTGAATAATCTCTTATGTCTAAAACTGTATAGCAGTACAATGAAGACAGTAAAGTTGCTACCCTTAAGTCCACAGTAAATGCCAAAATAATGATAGAAGAAAAATTATACCCAGATAGAGACTCCCCATGTCCATTGATTAGTGTATTTTATGGTGCACATCATTACACAGGATAAAGAACGGCAGTAAACGCCAGGGCAATGGTTCAATGGTAAAATGCTTGATATGCAATCATGAGACCAGAACTTGAATTGCAAGCAACTACTTAAAAGCCAAGTATGGCTGTCTGTGCTAGAGTCTATTGAAGATAGAAACACTACTGAAGAAGATGTAGGGGTATCCAGCTAAGCTAAAATAATGAGAAATTCCAATTCAATTAGACATTTATTCTCAAGAGAATAATTTGGAGACTAAAAGGACACCTGATGTTCTCATCTGTTCTCTGCATGCCACACATGTCTGGAACACAACATGTACGCGCATGTACACCCATACCCTAGACATACCCACATACCCAAAGAACATAAAAGATATAAAGAATGTATAAAGAACATCTCATGGACAAAATTTGCAACATTAACAGCATTCATCCTTGAGTTATTAGATGGAAAAATAGTTTACACTAGGAAGGTCAAATTCAAATATGTGTTTCTTATAGGCTCTTGCTCATACATGGAACAGCTAGCCTTCTTAACAACATCTTAAAGCTGCTAAGGACCAAAGTAATATCTGTTGCTATTGCTATTGATAATTATTTCCTTGGATTTTAGAAATTTTCTGTGCTATCGAGTGTTAAATTATATCACAGATTGGCTATGCAGAAACACAGGTAGGAAGTGGCTTCATAGAAGCATGACTTGTATAAATGTGTGTGTATTTGAAACGGTTACCTGGAGACATCTTGCTTCTGTAAACATCATTCTAACTGATGTTACCTACAGCATGTTGAAGATGGGAATGTCTAAGAAGCTACGAGCAGGAATACTCATGTTTCCTCCAGGCTCCCTACACCTAGGTCTCTAAGTTCTACATTTTTATTTCCAGGGCCTTTTTATGAAATCACAAGATGAGGGCTGAAAACGCTTCTTTTCACTTTCTAGTTACTTTGGTCCTCTTTTCTCTTTGAAGTTCTGCTTTTTTTTCCATCTTACTCTCTATTCTTCAGTTCTTAGAGTTCAAGTTTTCTTCCATTGGAACTGTCATTTCTGGGACATTTCCAGGTCTACCAATTACCCAAAAGATACTATCTACCCACACTGGCTTCTCTCTTAATTGGATGACATTTACCTTTCTTCTTGTTTCTGACATTGGCCTTTGTAAGCCTCATCAGGAAGATTCTTGTTTACTTACTTAGCCATGTATGTGAAATTCTTCTTTTCCAAATTTAGTCTACAATTATACTCTTGCTTAGAATTTCTAAATAACACATATGCTTATTGAGAGTTCAGACAGGATAAGGTTAATTTAAAGATGACAGATTAAAAGCAATTGTCATTAATAAAGACATTTAAGATAAAATCATAGTCTGATTAAGATAAGTTTAAATAGAATTGTCTACTTGCAGACCTAATAATCCCCTTTCTTTTCTTTTACTCTTCTTTTGAAAATTTGTCTCCATTGTAAAGAATTATCTCCAATTCCATCTAATGTCGTCTCTGTTGGAATCTATGTCCTGTCCAGAATACCATCAAGGAGAGCAACATGATGTATTTGTCTGCTTTAATTTCTGTATTTATTCACACACGTGCTGTTTCTATATGTCTGGACATTGTTGGGTCATCATGGCAATGTGTGTTAAGGTGCCCTTGAGTGTGTCAGTTGGATTCTAGGTGAAAGTCTATCTTGCATTTCCTCATCCCCAAGGTTTATTGTTTCTGACTTTCATCATTTTCATTCTTCAACTCACTGGAATAACCAACACAATGGACTTGTTGAAGTCAATGATATTTATAAGTGGATGCTGACTGCTCAATTCGGTGTATATATTTCACCTCATGCATTCCCATGTTATAACAATACTCTGTGTTATAGAGTCTCTATAGTATTATATTTAAAGTTTCTTCATAGTTTTCTCTTTTGTATGCTCCAGGTCTTTCTCTTTTACATACACTTGTAACCACCATAAGGATTCTAATGCCTTGTTCCTGTAGCTCTTTCCTAGACTAGGCTCTACTCAAACAAGCTTCACATTTCTTTGCACGTGTCATCTCTGCTTAAATACTTACCAGCTAATGTCATAATCCTTGTCTCTATCTTGTGCTCTTTTCTTAATCATGAGTTTTATGTTTGTGAACAATCAAATGTTACATTACAGAGTCTTAAAATAGTCAACAGTAAATTCTTAAAAAGATTGACCCTGATTACAGTGCATGAGATTGTCCTGTAATATACTCCTAGGAGTTTGTATCCTATGGTGAAAGTTCATGATAATGTCTCACCTGACAATTGTAATGTTTTGAAATATTGAAACAAGAAGTACATTATATAATGGCAGGCTAGGCCATTGACTGTTTAGTTTAAATACCAATGTATTTATTTATATCATATATATGTATATATTATTATTATCTGTGTCTTACTTTTAATTATCATTTATAAACTCTTATGTGTGCCTAGGTATATATATATATATATATATATATATATATATGTGTGTGTGTATATACACACATATATATATGAATGGGTGAGTACAGTATGGGAGTCAATTTGCTCCTTCTACTATGTGTGACAATGAGATCAAATGTTGAGGTTTGTAACGTATTATTATTATTATTATTATTATTATTATTATTATTATTTTGGAATGCACATCATGGTCAGGAACTAATAATTAGGATGGCAAGAAGGTAAAGTGTTCAGGAGGAAGTGGTGAGCTGAAGGCCAAGAGAACCACACTGTGGAATTTTATATCATACCCATTAGTTTTGGAAGCAAACAATAGAAATAGAAGTTTAAATCTGTATGGTCTTTTTAAGAAATGGTAACTACATAAGAGCGTAGTCCTCAGCTAAGAAACTGAAAACTATAAATAATTATGAACTAAAGGTAACTCAGAAGACATAAGGTGAAACTAAACTTTGCAAAAAAAAGCAGTTGGCTTCTGGATAATATAAATCACTATGAATTTCTTCTGTCTACTACAACATGCTACAAGTTTAGTGACTTATA
Organism: Montemys delectorum; assembly: GCA_019843815.1. Taxonomy (NCBI): domain Eukaryota; kingdom Metazoa; phylum Chordata; class Mammalia; order Rodentia; family Muridae; genus Montemys; species Montemys delectorum. Next base: position 7,895 of record JADRCD010121018.1, read on the forward strand.
CTACCACATGGTTATTATTATTTTAGATTTCTAAAGGTCTGAACTAAAATTGAACACATGATTAGTGGTGAATAAATAAAAGGAAGTAGTTACTCATCATGGCATGTGTGTCGGGGGTCCTGAAACACTGACTAGGGATGGTGAGAGAACAAAGAAAGGACAGACAAATGCACAGAAAAGCTGAGATTGGTTGGGCGAGTGCTCACTCTGATGAATATCACTTACTACTATCAGCAACACAAGCCCTGGGGTATTTTGGTAGCAGATCTCTGTAGGAGTAGTCTTGGTAGTAGTAGGAAGCTGCCAGTGCTAGTTTTTGCACACACTAGACCTTCAAGGAAAGTTTTTCCAACCTTCTTGCTTCTGACGTATATGGGAAATTGCTTTGCCAATTTTCCATGAGTCCAAGGCCTTGGTCTTTGTAAATAATACACATTTACTCAGGACTTTACTCACTTGGGGCTTCCTTGGCTCCCTCCAGTCACTACATATTCAATGTGCTGTTTCCATTCTGTGACATAAGCTTATATGGAAGGCAAAGGCTGCTTCTGTTTAACATGCTTTAGCTTTGTAGGTGTAGCATACATTTAGAAATAAATTTTAATTTGCCTTATAGCCTTATACAATTTGATAACATTTTCTTGTGATCCTCAAGGATACTTCTCAACAAAACATTTCAGCAATATTTAAGTGGCATTTTTCAAGCAACACAACTTTACCACATGGAAAATGGAATCATTTTCTGATTGCTATAGATGGTTGAGATGTTTCTATATCATTGAAACCATAGTTTCATGAGGACTATGCAAGATTACTAAAAACTAGGTTAATCATCACTGATAGTTCAGTTGTGCTTGTCACAGTCTGGGACATTTTGTGGAACATAAAATAAATTAAACATCATCTGTTTTAGAAACTAATGGAAGGATTTTAGGTAGGTATTCATACAATCTAAATTTCACTAGCAATTGGGAGATGAATGTGTCTTGAATTAAAGGAATCTAGAAACTCCCTTTGAAGTTGTCATACTTTAAAAAAATTGTATTATGTATGTTTGAGGTATATAACACCACAATTGTGAGATGCATACAGACAGTGAGATGGCTGTGGTGAGACAGTCAATGATCTTATCTGAAATTTCACATAGCTGTATTCTGATGGCAAAGGCAGCTTAAGTGTCTACTAATTTTAAGGAAATTCACTCCTATAAATATAATACCTGTACTCCTCATGTTAGAAAGTAGGCATCCAAACTCATTCATTCTACATTCTATACCTAGAACTCATTCAGTGTATATACATATGTGTTTTACTAACATTAGCTATGTCCACAAGAGCCACTATTTTACAGTATCTGAGAACTGAGGCTCTTGGTTTTGTTTTAATTGATATTACCCTTAAATCAAGCCACATAGTTTGAAATTTAGATGAAAAAATTGGTGAGGATATGAAGTTCATATAAATGAGAACAGTATAGAAGGTGAACCAGGGTTAGGGCTGTGGGGTTATACGGTAAATTTTGGAAAGATATATGAAGGTGTGATTCAAAGATCCAGTATGAAAGTGTGCATGGTTGGTCTGCATCTATATCAACACACAAAATGATTGAGGTGAGAGGAAGAATATTTTGTGGCTAGCTTTAGCCATATAACAAGAACCTGCCACAATAAATCAAAGCAAAAATAAATAATTTTGAAGGTCCAATAAGGACAAATAGAGTTTGAAATTGATAGTATACAGAACATTAAAACCTCAGCCAAGCTAACCATCAAACCTCTTTAAGGTAATGTCCCTCAACATAAAATTACAAAAATGTACTTCAGGGTGCTGAGGGAAAGTAGTGAGAATTGTTATTGTTTTTCTTCTTGTCAATGATATTCCATATGCCAACAGTGATGAGAAAATATATTTATTGAATTTTAAGGTATGAATAAATGTTCACATTCATTTTTCATGTAATACCCTTGGAGCACAACAACTTTAAAATGCATGCTTTAGTATGAATCATGCATCATTCAATACTATCTGGAATCTGTTGCTTCTTTCCATTTTTTTCTAGATGTACTGGAAATTAAGAATAAAATTAAGAGTTTTGTAGTTTCTCTAATAAAGACATAAGGAATAGGGAAGCTATTGGGTGTAGATTTGGTACTCAGAGCTAGAAAGGTGACTGAACAAACCCAGGGTTGTCTCCACAATGAGCCATCTCCAGGCTCCATGGCAATGACATATTTTCTAGATTAAAATTTATCCATTCAAGTCACTTCAAAGCAGAGGATTGCCAATACCTTTCCAGTATGTGCCTATGATAGTACCTCTTTTTTTTTCTTTCTTTGTAATATACATATCAATGAAATAGAATTGAAGATCCAGAAGTGAACCCACACCAGTGACAAAGGAACTAAAACCATTCAGTGGAAAAAAGACAGCATTTTCCATAAATTCTGCTGGTTCACCTGGCAGTCAGCATGTAGAAGAATGTAAATTGATCCAGTCTAATCTCCTTGTACAAAGCTCAAGTCCAAGTGGAACAAGGACCTCTGCATAAAACCAGATACACTGGAACTAATAGAAGAGAAAGTGGGGAAGAGCCTTGAACATATGGGCACAGGGGAAAATTTCCTGAACAGAACACCAATGGCTTACACTCTAAGATCAAGAATTGATAAATAGAACCTCATAAAATTGCAAAGCTTCTGTAAAGCAAAGGACACTGTCAACAGGACAAAATGACAACCAACAGATTGGGAAAAGATTATTATCAATCCTACATCTGATAGGGGACTAATATCCAATATACACAAAGAACTCAAGAAGTCAGTCCCCAGAGAACCAAATAACCCTATTAAAAATGGGGTAGAGAGCTAAACAAAGAATTCTTGACTGAAGATTATCAAATGGCTGAGAAACACCTAAAAAAGTGTTCAACATTCTTTGTCATCAGGGAAATGCAAATCAAAACAACCCTGAGATTCCACCTCATACCAATCAGAACAGCTAAAATCAAAAACTTAGGTGACAGCAGATGCTGTCAAGGATGTGGAGAAAGAGGAACACTCCTCCATTTTTGGTGGAATTGCAAGCTGGTAGAACAACTGTAGAAATCAGTCTGGTGGTTCCTCAGAAAATTGGACATAGTGCTACCTGAGGACTCAGCTATACCACTTTGGGGAATAAACCCAAAAGACACTCCAACATATAACAAGGACACATGCACCACTGTGTTCATAGCAGCCTTATTAATAATAGCAAGAAGCAGGAAAGAGCCCAGATGTCCTTCAACAGAGGAATAGATACAGAAAATATGGTACACAATGGAGTACTACTCAGCTACTAAAAACAATGGCTTCATGAAAATCTTAGACAAATGGATGGAACTAGAAAATATCATTCCAAGTGAGGTAACCCAATCACAAAAGAACACATATGGTATGTACTCACTGATAAGTGGATATGCAATATACAATTCACAGACCATATAAAGCTCAAGAAGAAGGAAGACCAAAGTGTGGATGCTTGAGTCCTTCTTAGAGGGGAGGAACATAATACTCATGGAAGGAAATATGGAGACAAAGTGTGAATGAGAGATTGAAGTAAAGGCCATCCAGAGACTGCCTCACCTTGGATCCATCCCATATTCAGACACCAATCCCAGATATTATTGCAGATGCCAAGAAGTGCTTGCTGACAGGAGCCTGGTATAGCTGTCTCCTGAGTGGCTCTGCCAGAGCCTGGCAAATACAGAGATGGATGCTCACAGCCACCCATTGAACTGAGCACAGGAAGAGTTAGAGATGGGACTGAAGGAGCTGAAGGGGTTTGCGACCCCATAGGAAGAACAACAATGTAAACCATCCAAACCCCCCAGAGCTCCCAGGAACTAAACTACACACCAAAGAGTACACATGGAGGAACCCATGGCTCCAGCTGCATATGTAGCAGAAGATGGCCTTGTGGGGCATCAATGGGAGGAGAGGTCCTTGGTCCTGTGAAGGCTCTATGCCCCAGTGTAAGTTAATGCCAGGTCAAGGAGGTGGGAGTAGGTGGATATGTTGGGGATTACCCTCATAGAAGTACAGGAAAGAGGAATGAGATAGGAGGTCTGTGGAGGGGAAATCGGGAAAGGGGATAATATTTGAAATGTAAATAAATACAATATCCAAAAAAAGTGTCAGAATTACTCAATAACAAGAAGAAATACCAATGAGAAAGGTAATTTTCAATTGAATCATATGTAAAATATTGACTTGCTTATAATAAACAAGCTTATTGAATAAAAGGGATATAAAACTGATGAAAATCTGTAACTGTGGTATTTCTAAAACTGAGGTCAACAATTTAAAATGTTTAGGGTTCTTTTTTTAATTTATCTATTAACAACCTAATTTATAAATATTATGCTCGTGGATTTTTCCAAAACCATTTGAAAATTATTTCATATGTACCTACTTACTTAATAAACCCTGGCCAGATTGAAATACATATCACACAGGTAATAGGCTTATTAAAAAATAACTCTCATTTCAAAGAACTGCAGGAGCTTTTAGTTCTTATTTTTTCCCCAGTTAAATCTATTTCAGTGATCTCCAATTAGGGACCTAAATAAGTCCTGAGGCTTCATGACAAAGAACGCTACATAAGAAGGGTTTGAATCTAGGCACCAAGCAGAGTCCAGAGAAAGTGAAGGAAAAAATCCAGTCATAATAAATATGTACAAATACTCTATTACTTTCTTGAGATAACTGGGAGTAGAAGCTATGATAGGAATTTAAGGAAAAACTTACATACCAGACACTCAATACTGATTATATTATTCATATGTGTGTGAAAATAATATTTGTATCGCACCAGTATCTATAGGACTATACAAAATTAGATTGGCTTGTAGAAATGGAAGGATGAATCAGAAACCTTTACTTGGAATGGTTATGTTCCCCAGATGCCAGTAGCAAATTCACAAAGATGAATATTTTCACTTGGCAGCTGTGCTAACCATATTAATCTTGCATGACTCGAATTAGCCAAATTGTCATGCTATCTGTAAATACATGATGCTGTGTCCAAAATAGAAATAGCACTAAATTTCTGGTCAAAGAATATTTGTTTCTAATAGACTCTTTGCCTGAAATGAGTGTGATTTTGATCAAATTACATACTATTGTTGCCTTCCTTGATCATTCAATCACTGGACATGGAGTACCTCCAGAAAGCTGATTTGATCAGAGGAGGTAAATTTTGCAAAGACATGGAGGCTGACTACCGACCAGCTCACTGTAACTAGGCACTCCTTTTTCTAAAAGGAAAAATCTCTTCTCTACTGCCTGGAGCCAAGAAATGGTGCATAATCCTGAAATGTTAGGTAGACATTCTCTGATGATGGCAATATGTGAATTCTAAGATGACTTGTACAATCTAACACTTTATAAATTGTATATATAAAAATCTTAAATGTATATTTATGTTACTATGTAGGTTCTAGAGCAAGCACAAGGACAGAGCATTATGAACATGATACAATTCAAAGACTTAAGGACCATGTATCCTTGAATGGTTCTCTATGGATTTTGTTCATCTAAATTCCAGTTCCCTTCTTTCCAAAAAAGAGAATTGTTTCTTTCTACCAGAGATGTATTTTGTATTAGAAAACTTTTATAAGAGACGGGTGCTTTGCTATGTTCTAATTGAGAGGTAGTTAGCTAAAGCTAATCCAGCAAAGTGATACATTTTGCTTAGTATTTGAACTTTTAGAAGAAATGACAAGCTAAGAATCAAATGCCTGAGGCTGATTTTATTCTGCTGGACAATGTCAGTAGAGGTTCCCTTGCCCCTGACCTATTTGAGAATGAGCTATTTAATTTTTTGCTTTAACTCTATGAGCTATGTAATATTATTTCAATACATATTTTCTTATTATTTTAGTTAGCTAATTTGTTTTCAGTGGATTATAAAGATACTGTTATGTGATGATATTTAAACAAACATAAATGTCCTATGACTTGATGTCTGAGGAGAGAATGCTAAAGAGATGGGCATATTCATTTTTTCTCTAAAGGAGAATAATGTGGTTTCGCATTTTAAAAATAATATAATGGCTGATGGAATAAAACATACAGTAATTAATGAGGAGAGGGGATGAACTAAAATGAAAGATAATTACTTCAACACATAAGTAGGTAGAATTTTAAATTAAAATATCACTTTTCCCCTAGCTAATCCCCCTCTCATCTCTCCTATTTACTCTCCTTCTAACCCTTTCATGTATTCCCTCACTTTCAAATTAATAAACTCTGTTTTGATTGTTTTCATATACATATATGTATGGATATATGAACAAACATATAAACAGAACCTGCTGAGTCTGTTTTTCCTGTTTGTGTATAAGGCTGAATTTTTGATCAAACAGAGATTTATCTTATCTGAAAGAGCATGGATTGCTTCTAGTAAACCTTTATGCAAAGGGGGAAAAAAGAAGAAACAATGACTTTGTAACACTATTTGGAGGGTTAAATTTTCCTATCAGAGTATACTCCACCATCAGTGGACATTAATAGAAGTGTCATTATCAAAGAAAATTAAGCAGCAATTTATTGAAAATGGAAAAGAAACACCCCAGCACCTTCAACACTTTTAATTCCCTGTCCCCTCAGAATAATTCACATATTTCATCAACTCTTTTTCACAAGGGTTCTGGCTTGTCAACAAATGTAACACAAAGTCAATCAGCTGCCAGAGAGACTTACAAAAAATTCTCCTTATCATGCTGAAGCAACTGCAGTGAGTTAGAGAATCTGTCTCCTTATCAGGAGCACTGAATGTGAGCTTGAGCAATAAAGCCTATGACTAATTTTTCTGTTTCACTGTTTAATATGAGTGTGCTTGCTGAAAGATTTCCAAGTAACCCCTCAGGGTTTGGGATATTTGTCCAGGGAAATAAGCATGTAGAACCTATAATTTCAGATATGTTGGAAAATGAAATTGTGCTATTTGAAGGAAGACATATAAAGCAATAGATGATACATATTACTATTTTGCTTCATTACATTTTTATTGAGGTGTGCGACATTTATCCATCCACATCTCACAATAAATTGCCCATTTAACTTTGAACTCAAAGCAAACAGAGAAGAATACTTAACTTGTAGACACTCTATTTCAGTAACACTCTTGAAAAGTAAATCATCAGTTTAAGCAGTGATTTTAAAATATCTTACAATATGTACTCTGTACCAAAAACCATTAAGCACTTACATAAATCATGAATCCCTTAATCAACATTACCTCCATGTCTTAGAGTGTTGATTCTTTGCTTTCACAGATGTGGAAACTGATATACTTGGATTTTGTTCTTGAGAGACACACCAGAAAACTAGCCAGTGTCTCTGAAGAACCAGAGAATGGAGGTCAACCTATTGGGCAGAATTTGGTACAGTATAGTAAACACTTTGTATGTAATGAAAGAGACCTCAAATTACAGCAAGCAAGAGGACCAGGGTTTAGAAGCAGGAAGAGTTATTTAGAATGTAAAATTGTATCAGTTATTGGTGTTGAACATGCATCGCTCTTTCTAATGTAAATAGCTGAGCTTCCCGGCTGCTGTTCCTTGTTTTCTCGGTTCCTTTTCTTCTCTTTCCTAGTCAAAACTGAATACCTATTTCAGTTCTAGAACTTCATAAAGCTTTTCTCAACAGCTACAGCTACTACCAGGTTTTCTTTTCTCTTGCCCCTTTAGGGGCACCTTGTACGTGGACATATGCATGAGCAGGCAAGTGTGTGTATGTGTGCATTGGGGGTGGGGGGCGCTTAGGGGTGCACAACACACAGTTCAATGAAGAATCCTTTGCAATCATGCATATTGCTCTGGGTTTAGTTTGGTTTGGTTTTTGCTTGTTTTGGCAGTTTGGATTGGGGGGGTGGTTGGTACTTTTTTGCTTTTTTGTGGCTCTTTTTTGGTTTTTGGGTTTGAGTTTGCCCCTCCCCCTTCTGGTACTAAAAGTGTACTCCATCCTGATTTAATGTAATGCCTCACTAGTGCTAGGCAAGATCATTACTGTTGGTCATCACAGTCTTTTCCTTTTTCTCTTTTGTTTTGTTTTTGAGACTGTTAGTCTATACTATGCATTCTCTTGACCCAAGAAGAACTTCCAACCTCAGGAACGTGAGATAAATTTGTATCGTTAGATTATTCCTACTTTTTTTTGGTAAGAAATAGAGATGTTAAATTTTCTTCTTGAGGTTAACACAGTTAGTCCAGACAGTGAGACCAGAGTATTAGGCAGCTACATTTAAATAAAGTAGTTTTAAGTTACTGAATCTATTTTGTTTGAATTTAGAATAGAAATTCCAAAGGAGAAAGCATCGAACACTACATCAAAATATCTCCTCAAAGTCCCTAATATAATATTTAGCAAGATAAGTAGAAGCAAGTATAAAAACAAGTGTTAATTATTTCTCACAAACTTTTAACCTAACCCCATGTCACTCCTTCTGGGATGCTTTCAGCTTTCACCCTACTGGTAGGGAAGGGGATTTCCTTTAAGAGATCAGTGGACTTCATTTTAATTTTAATCTTATTACTTTTGCATTGAAGATTCATTTTTTTAATATACACTACACAACTTATTTCAGATTTTCCTAGATAATAAGTACAAATATTTCATAAAACTAAAAGGATTCTTAAACACTATATGATATTCATCCTTTGTAAATGGAGGATATGTTGGAACCTTTGATGTTGCACGTGATGTATTTTCTAGAAGGCCTTAAAGACCCCACAGGAGGGATCAAATGCATGGTGCATATGTGTATATAATAGCCTGCCTGTGCACATTCATACCTAACAGACAAAGCCAGCTGTATTTATGTTTAAATGAGGTATTTCTCTTCTTTTCACTGAGTGCACTTAGAGATATTTATAGGAACATAGAACAGAAGTCATAAACAATTTGTGTAAACAGGTAGCCTGGATTCTTTGTCTTTGATCCAGATTCTATAACAGAATCCAATGGAGTGGGTGGACTAAGCAGCAGACAATGATTTCTCACGGTTTCCTAGGCTGGGTGCCCAGGGTTAAGGAACCAACAGATCTGACTTCTGAGGAGGCCCTCATCCTCACTGGCAGATGGTTACCTTTAGCTGAATCCTCATTTGCTGAAGGGCAGACAGGTGAAGAACCTATATCATGTTCCCCTGCTCTCAACAGTAATCTCACTCATTAGGAAAATACTCACCTGAACTAATTGCTTCTATAATGCTATCACAGTAAGGAGACTAACAGAGAAATTCAGGGGAACACAAAATTCAGTTCCTGTAACTTAGTGCCTTTTTCTTTTACGTTGGATTCTCTCTTCAAATATAGGATTCCGTAGGATGTTGCTCAGGATTGATGGTGTAAGACCCAGTGGAGCCTTAGCTTACCGGAGATCCCCTGAATGAATCACATGGAGCCTGATCAATGCACAGAGCATGAAGATTTTTATTTCAGTGCACTGAGGCCATCCCAGACCCTAAGGAAAGGAGGCAACCCCACACAGCTTGTTCAGTGAGCTTTTATACAATTTTCAGGGTAGCAGCTGTTAGACACATTGTGATTTGTAGAACAATGTGACTTTTTAAACTGATTGGACTTTAGGGAATGAGGTGGCAAGGACTTTCCTTGTCTGAAGGTGGGCAAAGGTCCACCCTGTGGAATGTGTCCCCACCCACAGGTTGTTTCTCACCCTGTAATCTGAGGAATGTTAATTAGCCTTTCCCTTCTGGAGAGTTCTGTTACTTTCCTAAAGTTCCTGAGCTTATCTTATTAAGGAAATTTCTGGCCTCCCGATGTTTTTCTGAGATGTCCCTGTCTACTCGGATCTTACATTCGATCGATGTGTTATGTTGATATCCACAGGAAGTGGGCAGCTGCATTACTGCAGTGCAATGCCAAAGAGAAATCTCCCTGAGAAATGCTGGTAAAAGCCATTATTCAACTGAATAAAACTTGGAGTCATCTATTGTGTTGGCTATTTTATCATTTACAAAATAGTTAAAGTCATATATATTTATGAATGAGTAAATATGTGTACATCTGTATTTGTATCTATTTCTCTCTTAGGTAGTGTGTTGAGAAATAAAACGAGACCATAGATGGTACTAGCATACCATCTATGCTAGTACCATATATAGATAGATAGATAGATAGATAGATAGATAGATAGATAGATAGATGTATAAATATACTGGTGTCATTTTCTCTAAAGAACCTTGAATAATTCATACCTGAGTAATACTGACCTTATGATTTTACAGAGAGAAACCAGAAGTAAAGAGTGTATTTCTCTCAGGAAGAGGTAGTGGCTAGCTACCCACAGTACTTCCTGGGTACTGTGGAGTTGGAGCTGAAAGCTCTAGGATTAGATGCTGCCCATGTATTCATGACACCTCTTTGTGGGCAGATTCAGGCTGACTCTGAAAATATGTGAAGAAGCACAAGATATAAACCTGCTGCTCTTGAGTGTTCAGGATAACTCTGACAGAAACAATTCTTCCAGCTTGATGACCCAGTGAGTAATAACAGAGTTTACTGGAAAATGGACTGCTCACAGGCACCCATGCTACTGGACATTCCCCTGACAACTAGTCAATAACTATCCCTTGCAGCAGTTCCATCCCAGTCTCATACAATCTCAGCAATGGACAGGGTTATAGGAAGAACTTTTATGGTCTAGTAAGAATCTCATAAGCCTCCTGGACAAGCTATTTTGCTTCCATGAGAGAATATTAAGAACGAGATCTTGCAAGATTCTCCAGTGAATCATCACAGCTGTTTTTGTATTTTGTTTTTTATTTTGTTTTTTTTTTTAGGAGAGCAATGCTCATGTCCCATTCACAAAAGACAACTATACCTTGGACTAGATGTTTTTCATTCTTAATCTTAAGCAGCCATATCTATACCCTTGAACTGCCAATCAAGCACAAACTGCTTTGTTCTGAATAACAAGCTGTAAATACCATTTATATATGTGAAATAATTCTTACTGTCTCCCTACAAATAAGGTTTGAAATCTAGACTGTCTCCTGTCTGTCTCTAGTGACAGAAGCTCTAGTGATGTTTACTATTTCTCTATTACAGCTACAACTATACTGAAGCAGAGTTAAATATCAATATGAAGACTTAAGTAATAAGCAAGCAATGAGGGAAAAACTTACAAATACATGTACATACATCTATACAGCTAGTCACACACTGAACATATGCATAGCTGATGGAGTTGTCATGGTGTCCTGTCTACTATAACAAATCACAGATGCCCTCTGTCATTAGCTGCTTGTGCGTGATCTATGTCTTCATTCCTAAAATAATCTGAATTCCTAGTGGAATAATATATATTTCAATTAGAGTCACAAAAATGTCCATTAAATTTTGGCATTTACAAACTAATCCCAGATTCTGGATCCTTTGACACATTCTCCTAGTTTGCAATCTACTAGGTTGTGATCTACTTTGCTTCTACAAGTAAAATCAATCATTCTACCAAGTTTGTGTAAAATGTTTGTGTTTTCTACCTGTGAAAAGCACACAATAACCAGATGGCTGTCTCAACACTTGTTATCATGTCCCCCAGTGAAACTATTTCTCCCCCAGGAAGCCAGAAATTCCAAACACTGGTATCTAAATTGTTGGAGATAAACATAGAAATATAACAGGGTTATTCAGTGAACAATGTGATTTCTACTTTCTCTCTTCATCCACAGATTTATATATCCATATATGAATTCACATATTCATGTATGGCAATGAAAAGAAATGATGCAATAACCTGATCATTACTCATTACTAAAAATCTTCTATTCACCAAGCAAAATAAATGTGACTTTTAAGGAATATAGTCTGTGAGCTGCATGGTAATTAAGTTTCAACAGAAAATCACATCATCCTAACAAATCTCCTGCTTTAAAATGATGGAGTGAATGGATAAAACTAGATGATTCTGTGAGTAAGACTTTATTGGCACAACTCATTGTAGTGAAATGAATAGCTGATTCTGGAAATGTGGTGTGAAAGAAAATGATGGCTTAGCATCACCATAAATGATAATAATAGAAGTATTAGGAACATGGAGTGCAAATGTGTATATAGAATACAGTCTGTAGATTTCATGGTAGAAGGTGTCCACCGATGTGACTGAATGGTCCTAACTGATAAAGATGCCAATAGTGAGCTTTGTGTTCATTCCAGTAATGGAGGGATTAGTCTTTTGTGGTGGTGGTAGCCAGATCAGCCTTGGGGAAAGAAATTACACACTACGGAGCCCAAATCCTAGCTTTTGTTTAGCCTAAATCCACTTTGTCCCTTTGCCCCTTTGGGGTTTAATAAACATACATAGATGAATGTTTAAAAAAAAAAAGGATCCATTCATTCCTTTAACATAGAAGATATATCTAAAATGAGAACAAAAAGTAGATAATGTTTTTATCTTTGTCTCACTAGATACTACTTGTAAACGAAGCCAGTTGTGTTTTGTGGGTGGAGACATTATAACTTCATGTACACTTAGTGTGTTTTTGACTAGGGTTGATACAGAGTAAGACAATAGCCGAGGTGCACCTGTCCCCCCCTCCCCAAAGACCCCACAAGTATAAACAGAGATGCCCAAAGTTATAAAATTCTCACTATATGTGATGCTCCTGTAAACCTCACTTGTCAGAGTCTGATACTGGGCATAGTTGCAGACCCAGAACAGGTGGGCAGCCTGTGGGATCTAATTTCTTGATGTCTCTGCTTTAATTGTCCTAGAGGCTTTTTGTTACTATTAAAAAATTTCATGTTTATAGTAGTAGAAATTACAATCTAAATGTCTCTAATTGTGCCAAGTATTCCTGTATGTTAGCTTACTGTAGAAAAAGCTATCCACAGGCATCCATCGAGCCCATTTTTATGTTCACTTCTTTACTGGAAGACTATGTAGATAGTTTTTAGTAGTCATTCTTCATATTACATTCATTTTGAATGGCTCATCTGCCTTGCTCTTTTCCATTTTTCCTTGTCTATTTGTCTTTTTTTTTTACCACTTCCTTAAGTCATCGTGCTACTGATAATTTTATGATATATATATGTATATATATATATATATATATATATATATATATATATATATATATAT
>JADRCD010121020.1:0-19404 GCA_019843815.1 Montemys delectorum
AAAAAAAAAAAAAAAAAAAAAAAAAAAAAAAGAAAGAAAGAAAGAAAGAAAAGAAAAAGAAAGAAAGAAAAAGAAAATCCCTCACAGGTGTGCCCAGCCACTTGGGTTTCAGTTGACAACCAAGAATAGCCACCAGACCAACTGAGAAACTCCCAGGCTAGCTCCCAAAACACAATTTTACCTTGCCCCCTGCAGTGAACGACTGTTGGTTTCTCCCCATGCTTCCCTCTCTTGATACTTAGCCACCTGTCCTACTGTTCAGTGATCAATTGGGCCGCTGAGAGCTGTGTAGCATTGCTTTTTTAAGTGGAAATGTTATAAGTTAATAGGCATTGAAGCATTCTTAGAAAAAAAATATAAAAATTTTGTTGAGCACTGTTCCGTTTGTTCCTTCTTGGTCCTTGGTCCACTTTCTTTCGATGATGAGGTGGCACCCTGCTCTTTTCATTCTCCCACGTGCATCTCTACATCTCTCTCCCAGCTAGAGGACAGGATGTCATTCAGCATCTACCGTATTCCAGGGCCCCTGCTGTGTATGTGATACAGGCCTCGCTCTCCCATACATTAATACCTTTTATTACTTGGATTTTAAGACAAATCCTGGGAAGCATGCCATTTTACTCAGACATACTTGGGGGTGCATCTCTAACGCAGACAGCTTTTTAAAATAAAGCAACCAGGGACTAGAGAGGATGCTCAGAGGGTGCTCTTCTGGGGGACTCAGGCTCAATTTCTAGCACCCACAGGGCAGGCAAAACACCCATACACATAAAAATAGTAAAATAATATCTAAAAATTATAATATATCTAGTAATTTCTTAACGTCTTCTAATATCTAAACCATACTCAAAAAAAAAAAATCCTGTTTTTCTTTCAGATTTCTTTCTATGGAGCACTTTAGAGTTTTCAGTTTTGAAAAAAACATTTACTCTTTTTTTTTTTTTAAGGATTTATTTATTATTATACATAAGCACACTGTAGCTGGCTTCTAATGCACCAGAAGAGGGCATCATATCTCATTACGGGTGGTTGTGAGCCACCATGTGCTGGCTGGCTTTGAACTCAGGATCTTTGGAAGAGCAGTCAGTGTTCTTAACCACTGAGCTATCTCGCCAGTCCAAAATATTCATTCTTTAAAAGTACATGTATACAATATATTATGAGTACATCTGTCCATCACCACCTCCCTCCTCAGTGCCCCCACTCAATGCCCTCCTCCTCAGTGCCCCTCCTCCTCAGTGCCCCTCCTCCTCAGTGCCACCCACTCCATGCCCTCCTCCTCAGTGCCCCCCACTCCATGCCATGCCCTCCTCCTCAGTGCCGCCCACTCCATGCCCCTCCTCCTCAGTGCCCTCCTCCTCAGTGCCCCCCACTCCATGCCCTCCTCCTCAGTGCCCCCACTCCATGCCCCTCCTCCTAGTGCCGCCCACTCCATGCCCCTCCCGACTGCACGTGTTCCTTTTTTATCTTTTGTTACTGGTAAGTCACTGAGTCCAATTAGTGTTACCCTCGTGCACATGGCTGTGGAGCGGTCCACTGAAGCATCCCTACCACAGCCATATCCCAAGGAGGGTGACTCTCTTCCTCGGCACTCACCAGTGGTCAGTAGCTCCTCCACCAAGGGTGGGCCCTCAGAGACCCCTTTCTTCTGAATGCTAGAATTTTGTCCAGCTTGATCTTGTGCAAAGTACAGCTGCTGTGGGTTAATGTGTGCATGACTCCTAGACTCCTCGTGTCTAGAAGTCAGGAGTTCACTCTCTTTCCACCTGCCAGCTCTTACATTCTTTTTGCCTCCTATTCTGTGATATTCCCCAAGTTCTGACGGCCTAGGTCAATACATACACAGTGACACAGCGGATAATTACATACATACATACATACATACATACATACATACATATACATATATATTTCAGCATTTTGACCAATTATGAGTCTCTGCATTAACAATACCCACTGTAAAAAAGAAATGTCTCTGGCCAAAATTGGAAGTTAGCACAAATCTATGAGTATAAACATGAATATTTGGATGGCAGCTCGATAGCATGATTGAGAGCATGACTGTTTAGCAAAACAACAACAGTAGGAAACCCTGTGCCAGGCCTCAGATCTAATCAGAAGGTGGTTGGTTAACTTCATAGCCACTGGGCTACAATTGCAGCAGCAGGGCGTCTTTCCAGGAAGATTTTGTAAGGTTGCACATGCAGGGTCCAGTGCTACAAAAGACCATTAATTTCCTCTCTCAGCAGCAGCATGTACAGGACCTTCTGGGACTGTATAGCTTATGCTGCAGGGAGAAGGTTTCCTGGTCAGTTAAGGGAGACTTCTCTATGTCCTGCATCCAAAATGAGTGGTGTCTTACCATCTAAGGGTAGGCAGCCAGGAGCAGTGGCACTGGCCTGTGTGTTCTAGATGTAACCCTGCCCTCTCTTACATGAGTGCCAGGGATCCAAACACAGATCTTCATGCTTGTGTGGTAGGCCATCTCCTCAGCCCCCAAAGACCCTTTAAAGCTAAAATAAAGCAAAAAACAAAAACAAAAACAAAAAAACCCACAACCAAACCAAAACAAACAAAATCACAAAAACTCAGGCCCTGTAGTTCTAGGAAATTTTCATTGAATTATTTCTTTAAATTTTTTCCTTTCCACTTTTTTTTTAATCCAGCTTTTTAAAAAAAGATTTATTTATTTTATATATGTGAGTACACTGTCACTGTCTTTAGACACCCCAGAAGAGGGCATCAGATCCCATTACAGACGGTTGTGAGCTACCATGTGGTTGCTGGGAATTGAACTCAGGACCCCTGGAAGAGCAGTCAGTGCTCTTAACCACTGAGCCATCTCTCCAGCCCCTCTTCCCCATTTTTTCTTATTTGTTCTCATATTCTAAATGTCATACTATCTAAATAAAAAAATGTTTTATTATTTCCTGTCTCTTTCTGTCCCATATTCTAAGAGTTTTCCTCAATTTGTTTTTAACCTTTTTTTAAAAAATTATTTCTGATATTATGTATTTTTATTTATATTGTGTCTCTTTATGTTGTGCTTACAGAAACCAGAATAGGGCAGTAGAACCCTGGAGCTGTACTTACCCACAGTTGTGAGTCACCCCATGTGGGTGTTAGGAATTGAACTCCGGTCCTCAAGACTGGTATACTCTCTCACAAAATGGAGCCATGTCTCCATCCCCTAAATATACTCTTTAAATGGTATCTTCTACAGAGACTTGATGTAGCCAACAAAGCTTAAAATATTTACTGGTCATTTACAGAGAAAGATTTCCAATTCCCAGCTGAAATCCACTTTCAGCCAGGCAGCTGATTAACCTCCCTAGGTACCCACTCAGAATTGACCAACAACTGAATGTATGGACGACTTCCCTCATGTTTAAACCTCTATACTTGTGGGTTGCCCCAAACCTTCAGTTGGTCCATCTGCAGTGCATGGCGACAGTCACCAAAGATCTCATTAACTGAACTCATTAACTGAAGGGTGTATGTTTGCTCTGCATTAGTTGCTATTCTTGACCCTGGCACAGAATGCCTGAGGTAAACAACTTAAAAGGAATGATTTATCTTGGCTCCCGGTTTCAGAAGATTCAGTCCATGATCACTTGGCTCCATATTTCTGGGCCTATTGAGGGTCAGGACATCATGGTTGTGGGGGCAGGGGCACAAGAGCCTCTTCCTGCTGGACCAGGGAGGGACCAGGGCCAGATACAGGCAAAGGACAGGTGCCGGTGACCACTTCCTCCGGCAGCCCGCCTTTTTCTGTCACCACCTCCTAATAACACCGTCATATTTTGGAGCCACCTAGGAATTAGTGCAGTTATAGGTCAGGGTCCTCATGATCTAGTCATTGCTATAAACACCTTCCCAGACATACCGAGGAGCACATTTCATCTGTCTCCTAAACATGTCTTAATCCACAGCTACACAATCCAGATTGGCCCTCCCCTCTCTTCATGTCTCCTCCATAGCACCTGAGATTGTGTGGCTTCCACGTTTAGTAACTTACTTGAACCTGCTCTTGAGATCCCTGGCACCACAGCACCACACTAGACCCTTCTCATCCCCCACTCAGGTTTGCTAGAAGGGTCTCCTGATGTGCCTGCCATGTGCATCTGTCTCTTACCACTATTACAGTGGGGTTTTTTGAAGTTAGTTGACATCATCAGTTTACTGAAAAAAATTATGTCTTTCTCTGCCTCTCTGCATCCACTTGATAAACCCAGACTCCTAACGGCTTCACACCACCATCACAGCATGAACTTTAAAACTCTTTTTTTATTACATTTTTTTCTGTACATGTACATGTGTGTCCTTATATGTGTGAGTGTATGTTTGTATGGGTGTGTGCTTGTGTGTGAGTATGCTCATGCACACATGTGCTCCCATGAGTGGCACACACACATGTATGCACATACATGTGTTTGTGGGAGGGGGCTTAAAAGACAACTTTCAGAAGTCAGTTCTTCCACGTGCAGGTCCTAGGGATTGAACTCAGATCTTTAGGGTTTGTAGCAGGTACTTTTACCCACTGAGCTGTCTTACCCACCCTTGACAGTTTTTTAAAGCATTTTTTTTTTTGGCCTGAGATTAGTATAAAAACCCATTTGTCTACAAAATCTAATCTAAAATGATGTGAATATATTTATAGTCCCTCCCATTTAGTGTAAAAATTCACAGCAGAAGTTATTTCGTTCCAGCATGCCGCTTCCAAGTCTCACAATGGTGGAGTGTTAAGTAATGTTTGACTTGTGCAGCATATAGATGTTCTAAAGTCTGTAAAACCGTCATGGGAGGGAGAGATAGCTCAGCCAGTAAAGGGTGTAGCTAACAAGTAGGACCCTTGGATTTGATCCCAGGACCTGTATAAGGGAGGGGGGAGGGGAAAGGGAGGCAGACACAGGCTCATCCCTGGAGCTTGCTGGCCAGGCATACCTGCCTTCCTGGCACGCTCCAGGTGACACCTGTCAAAAATAGAGATAAGAAAATAAAGATAAGAAATGGCACTTCTGGTTGTCTTCTGTCAACTGGAGGTTGTGTGTGCATGCACATACACAAACACACATAGCAGAAGAAGGAATCTGTGAGTCTTGGGGTTCCCGCATTACCCTTTCTACACAGGAAGGACCAGATCCAAAGGCATTGTGTGTGTTGGGGATGGGGGAGTCTAGGTAAACATGATAGTCTGCCTCAAACCTGGCGCTTTATGGGCCATGTTGTGCCCGCCCTCAGACAGCTTCAGGTCCCTGCCTCTGCCCTCTGTTCCCTCAATGACCTGTCTAGACTTTCCTCTTATCCTTTGTGCCCAGGCTGGACCATCCAGTAGTAGAAACAGTTTCTTCATCCCCTGTCCATCTGAGTCTGCCCCTCTGCCCCACAATCATGCTTTTGGCTGGCTTTCATTTGAGATACCATGTAAAGATGTTCCCTCCCTCCCTCATGAACTGGGCAAATGACCTGCAGTGGTCCCTGGTCCTGTGTCTCCCTAGGGTAGCCCCATCGACCTTTCCCAGGCCGATGGAGCCTCTCAGCTCACTCCCAGGGTTTCGCTCTCAGTTTCAGCATGTGCCTGTGTCCATCTTCCTTCCCTCCTCTTCTTCACACACACAGGTGTGTAAGCAGTGCCACCCCCACATCCTAGGCTTTGAGGGCCAGCTCCTCCCAGCCTTCCTGCTCTCCTTATGTGTGCTAAAGCCCCAGGGCTCTCCTGCCTCAATCTTAAGCCTTTTGTCTCCTGGTATGACATAGCAGTTTTTTCCCTTAATTTCATGGTGACTCACTTTTTAAAAATAGTCTTTGATGTGTCAATGCTTTTTTTTTTTTTTTAAACCATAGTCATTGTATTGACTGGTTCCTTAGTCACATGGATTCTTACCTCCTCAAAGAAACCGTAAGATATTAATTAGGGGTGATCGTACCTCCCTGAAGCCACACACCCCTCCCTTCCCACACCTCAGTACTTTTGCTTACTCATTCCCAGCCTGCTACTGTGGCCTGCTTACCTCACACTGGCTCAGGTGCCTTCCCCTCCACATCTTTCTAGTTATTCTCAGAGAAACCCCCCCTAGACCTGGACTTCTTCTACCCTAACTCTTAAGGCTTCTAACACTGTTAGTCTGGTTCTCTGCGATCCCAGGATAGCTCAGACATTCTTGGACTTCAGGGACCGTTTTTGATCTTTCCACAGCCATTTATTCCCTGTACTTGTATGTGCATATGTGTGTGTGTGCATGCATTTGTATACTGTTGTTTCAGGTGGGTAGGTACACACATGTACATACTTGTGTGGAAGCCCTAAGTTGTGCCATGTACCCTGATTCCCAGTAGACTAGCCAGCCAGCTTGTCCCTGACTTCTAAGGTTCTGGATCCAAACTCCAGTTCTTGGCAAACATTTTATCCATAAGCCATTCCGCCAGCCTTCGAGCAGCTGAGTTTTGTAAAGGCTTTGGAGCACATGCTTCATAAGCTGGATTGATAAAATCTGAGGAGAACCTTCTCGGAAGAAGTTTACTGTGTTCATAGCATCCAATCTCAGCTGAATCCTCAAAGCTGGACCGCCCATCCAACTGAATCTGATCCCACTGAAGTCAGGAACGCCCTCCCTTCCAGTCCGGCCACCATCTGCACACCATATTAGGACACCCTTCTTGTCATCAGTTTTCATCGCTCTTGGCTCATTCTCCTAGGACATTTTTCCCCTCTGTGTTTCTTCAGTAATCTGTTTATTCAAGTTTTGTTTGTTTGTGTGTCTGTGGGGGTGGGGTGGGGTGGGGGACTGGGGCTAGAGGACTTGATCATACAGCATCTAAACAGTGGAGAAACTGGAAAGGAAACAGGTGGCTCTGTGGACGTTAAGATACTACCTGGGGGGCTAGAGAGATAGCTCAGTGGTTAAGAGCACTGGCTGCTCTTCCAGAGGACCTGAGTTCAATTCCCAGCAACCACATGGTGGCTCACAACCATCTGTAATGAGATCCAATGCTGTCTGAAGACAGTGACCGTGTAATCATATACATAAATTAAATAAATAATCTTTTTTTTAAAAAAAGTTACTACCTCTGGTTAGGGCCATAGCTCAGTTGGAAGAGTGCTTGCCTAACATTCATGTAGTCCTGGGTTCGATTCCTATCACTCTATAAAACCAGGCACAACGAAGAACACCTGTGATTTCATCTCTGGGAAACAGGAGGATCAAAAATTCAAGGTCATCCTCTAATACAAACTGAGTTCAAAGCCAGCCTGGGATACATGAAACCCTGTCTAAAAACATAAACAAATAAATAACAGTAAGAAAAATGAAGTATCATTTCTCTTAATAGACCCACCAGCACCACCCCCACTTCCAAGCTAGATTGGTGACTACAGCTTAGACCGATAATCTAGCTTGTCCTCTGCTTCTTTTGAGTCAGACTGTGAATGTATTGTCTCCTGACAAGCGTGCTTTTACACCAGCCATTAGGAGGGAACAGGAAGCTTGCTGAGGAGATGAGCTCCCTGCAAATACAGAGTGCATGCAGGTAGCAGGAGACAGGATTGGAGACTCCTAGTAGTTGGTCAGGCCTTCTGGAACCTGAACAAAGCCTAGGCCTTAGGAGGGATGCTCATAGCTGGTTGTTGTCGAGCTTCTCTGGGATGTTGTCAACAGCAGGCTCTGGCTCTTCACTGTAATGTTTTACCATGTGGGCTGCAGGCCCTCATCGCCCTTCTATGCTGTGATTGCTCCTAGCTCCACGGTAGGTACTCTGTGCTTCCCGATGCATGTCTCCAGAAGGCAGCCCCCAGGGAGTAGCTTGACCTCCCTGTAAACAGGCCACCTCAGTGGTCCATCATAGGCCACTCCTGGTCAGAGAAGTCAGCTTCAGTTTGCACAAACCTGAACGGTGGATACGGTCTCCTGTCTGTCTTATTTCTCATTCCTGTTGTGTCTGTTACAAATCCTGAAGCTTTCCCTTTAAGAATCGTTCATGTTGTCCCCCACCCCCACCCCCAGACCTCACAGCACTGTCCACCTCTTCTGTGTCCAGTTCCTGCCTCAGTCTCCCCTCTCCTGGTCAGGCTAACAGCTCAGTTCCTATGAGGCATCTGAATCTCCGTTTGAGAACACAAGCCAGAAAGAACCCTTTACTGTCCTACCTTTTCCCCTTCCCTTCTCTTGCTCCAGCCCCTGCCCGCCCACTCACTCTGGGCCTCGCTCTCTCATCACTCTTATTTGTTTCTCATTATGGGTGGTTGCTGGGATTTGAACTCATGACCTCTGGAAGAGCAGTCAGTGCTCTTAACCGCTGAGCCATCTCTCCAGCCCTACTGTCCTATTTTTTGCTAGCTTTTGTTTGTTGTTTTTGATGTATGGTAGCAGGCACTCCACCACTGGCACACTTCCCTCGTCCTGCCAAGGCTACTGTTTGTTTGTTTGTTTGTTTGTTTGTTCGTTTGTTTGTAGAGACTTCTTGGATCCTGGAGAGTTGTCTCAGTGGTTAAGAACATTGATTGACTACTTTGCTAGAGGACCTGGCTTTGATTCCCAGCACCCGTGTGTCAGCTTATAAACATCTGTGACTCCCAATCCCAGGAGACCCAACAGTCTTTTCTGGCCTCGTTGGGTACCAGGCACACAAGTGGTGCACAGGCTTGTACACAGGCAAGACACCCATACGTGGGCTGGAGAGATGGCTCAGCAGTTAGAGCACTTGCTGCTCTTGCAGAGGACCCAGGTGCAGTTCCTAGCTCCCACACATTGGCTCACAACTGGCTGTATCCAGTTCCAAGGGATCTGTTACCTTCTCCTGGCATCCCAGGGGAGCGGTGCTCATTAATGGAAGGAAAACATTCATACATTAAATAAAAATAAATAAATCTTAAAAATGCTCGAACACATGAAAAAAAATTTTAAATAGGAAAATTGTGCTGTTAAGCAGGACATAGTCAGGTCTCCACAGCCCCAGGCAGATGTAGCCAGTTCCTTCTTTCAACACTTTCCGCCTTCCTGCAGCATTCTGGCCTACTCAGTCCCTAAGTGCAGGGAGGGTCTGGGGTGTGCTCTTCTCCCTCAGCTTGGAACTCCCTTCTAAGCCCTTGATTTTGATGGCTCCTGTCTTCAGGTCTCGGTCCCCGTGCTCTAAACACGCTCTGGGTCGTGTCTATTCTTCCCCCTCTTGTCCTTTTAACATTGTGTCATATCAGTCAGCCACCACTGTAAGAAATGGCTTCCTTCATTTTACTTACTTGGCATTTCACCCCACGCCCACTAATGTGACTTTCTTGAGAATAGGGACACTCATGTTCTTACTCTTGCATGTCGCTGTTGTTCTTACTGTGTCTGATGTGCAGGAGGTGATACTTTCTGTATTTAGGAGCAGTGAAATCACCCAGATCACTCTTTTTTTCCCCTGTGTTACCATAGGGACATATTAGTTTTATATGTTTGAATTCTACCTGTTTGCTTGGGAACAATCTGCTTACTCCTCATTCTCCCATTCCTGGAGCTCGCCTGGGGTGGATAGCAGAAGATCTAGGTGTGGAATGCATAGGGTAGCAGGCAGGCAGCACCCCAGAGTGCAGCTCATTCACACATGCCTGGGGCTTTCAAAGCCTAGCCAAAACCTAAGACTGTGGGCTATATTCTCTTCCCTACCCCTCCGTATTCTCCGAATTCTGCTTCAGAAACCAGACACAGGAAACATCTGACCGTAATAAAAAGCTTCCAGTAAATTCCAGCTTTCCTCATTGTGCAGCGAGCTCTGTCATGCTTTGGTCTGGGATTCTGTTTGGTCACTTGTGCAACACACCACATGGCCGCCTCTAGCCTAGGAGCCAGGGACAGCTGGAGCCTGGAACGCTCAAGTAAAAATGACTTATTTGTTAGCTTCAGAGGGAGAAATCTGGATTCTTGCTCTGTTGCTTGCAAAGCAAACCTCTCACTTTGTTGAATGCTAAGTTTTCCCATAAGCTGTCAACGTCGTTTATAACTAAAATAATCTTACATCCTTTAGAATAAACACAAATAATGAATCACTGAACTGGTCTATGCCTTTAAGACTGAAAACAAAATTCATTTGAACTTACATAAAGCATGAATATGTCACTCAGTTCCCCCGCCCCCAACCCTACAGCACCATTGCAGACTCTGCTTTCCAGGAGACAGCCACCTTCCCCCAGGCTTCCCTCCCAAGACCCTGGCCACACTTCCCCTGTAACTTGTCTGTCTTCTTGTCCTGCAAGGCAGAGACCTCTCTTACTGAGCATTGGTGCTTGGTAATGTCTGTGGGAAGGGGCCTAAGAGCTGTAGGTCCATGAGGGAACACTGCCTAGCTCATGCAAAGCCCTGGGTTGTATCCCATCCTTAGGACTAAGGGACAGATGGTGGGAAGGGAGGAAAGAGAAAAGAAGAGAAGCAAAATTCGGTCATCCAGGAGTTGATGGAACTGCTCTGAGCTTTCAGGAAGATCCCAGTAACTGAAAAGCTGAACACCCTCAACACAAATAATGGGAGAGATCTGGACCCTGCCATGTCTTGGCTCCGACACCAGCCAGTGTGAGCTGGAGCAGTTATTTTTAATCTTTTTCTTCTCTCTTCCCCCCCACACCGCCCCACTTCTCCCTCTCTCTCTCTCTCTCTCTCTCTCTCTCTCTCTCTCTCTCACACACACACACACACACACACACACACACACACACACACACACACCTCTCATTTCTGGTCTCAAGTAGTACTCTCCTACCTCAGCTCACGTAACTGGGACTCCAGTGAGCACCTGTACCCAGCCCTGCCCCTACCCCGTGATATACTTGTTCACTACAAACATTTTGTAGAGTCTTACCACCAGACGCAGCCACTGTCAGCAATTACTGCTCTTTAATTATTTAAGTGAGCTTTAGCTTTTTTAACAGGTGGGTCAAAAAATTTCAAAAACAGATTATTAGAGTAGGACTGCTTATGAATGTGAAGAAAGTAAATTACAATTGGAAAATGTCAACTAGTGAAAATCAGATACTTAAAATTTTATTTTATTTTTTGCATTTATGTGGTGTGCGTGTGTGCGTGTGTGTGCGTGTGTGTGCGTGTGTGTGCGTGTGTGTGTGTGTGTGTGTGTGTGTGTGTGTGTGTGTGTGTGCAGGCCTGAGATTGACATCAGGTATCTTCCTTGATCTACACTTTGTATCTTTTTAAAAGATTTATTTTTTTTTATGTGTATGAGTACACTGTAACTGTACAGATGGCCGTGACCCATCATGTGGCTGTTGGGAATTGAACTCAGGATGGCCCCACTCTGGCGTAATACACTGTAGCTATCTTAAAATGCACCAGAAGAGGGCGTCACAATGGGTGGTTGTGAGCCACCATGTGGTTGCTGGGATCCAAACTCAGGACCTTTGGAAGAGCAGTCAGTGCTCTTAACCCACTAAGCCATCTCGCCAGTCCCTACACTTTGTATTTTAAAACAGGATCTTGTGCTGAGCTCTGAGCTCACTGTCTAGCTGCCCAGCTTGTCCTGGCCGTTCCCCAGCTCTGCCTTCTGTGCTTTGAGATGACACTGGGCATCACACCCACCTGCATTTTCACAGACCTGCTAGGGCTCAGCACTCCAGCCCTCCAGCCCTCCAGTCTTCACATGGCCAGGGTTTTACTCACTGAACTACCTGCCCAGGTCTTGAGCTCCCTTTATAAAGGGTTGCCCACCTGGGCAGTTGACTCCTCGGGAGGTCTTCTGAAGCCTCTAAGTGAGTGAGAGCTTTCTCCTTCTCACTTACTGAGAGGAAGCAGACACAAAACATCCAACTGATAAAAGGGCAGAACTCCTGAGTTACTCTGCTGGTGCAGACAGCATGGCGGGCTGCTCATCAAGAGGCCTGATGGTGCCAGGAGGTGGTGGCGCACGCCTTTAATCCCAGCACTTGGGAGACAGAGGCAGGCAGATTTCTAAGTTCGAGGCCAGCCTGGTCTACAGAGTGAGTTCCAGGACAGCCAGGGCTATATGGAGAAACCTTGTCTCAAAAAAACAAAAATAAATAAATAAATAAATAAGGCCTAATAGTGCATCCACCTTTCTGTAAAGAGCAAGCTGTCCTGCCTATTTTTTTTTTTTTGGTGGATTTCAAAGCACATGATCTGCTCTTACCTGATGATACACGGGATACTTGACTCTGGATCCTTTCAGGAACCACAACTCCAGCTAACTGCCCAACAGTTCTTGGTAAAACATATTTCCAAAGGGTTGCCTGAAGTGTTTGTGGTCCGGGCATTTCTCTAGAAACTGTCCTTCCGCAGTCAGGTGTAGTGCTAGTGACTTAACCATGAATGAGTAGCTGTTGCAGCTACTTTCATTGAGCGTATATGCTAGCATGGGGGCCTTGTTATTTAAAGTTATGATAACTATGTTGAATTTCCATGTGTAGTGAGATTTAGAAGATACTATAGAGTGGGCCGTGGCTGCACACACATGTCCTGTACATCTGGTTAGCATTCTCTGCATCGAGTGAGCCTTTTAAATCTGATCTCTTGAGTCTAGGGTGTTTGGACCACACCTCATGTTGGTATCCCTCGCTGTGTAATTACTGTGCATTGGCTTTATACCACCTTTTGAGATTGGGTCATATGTTAAGAGAGCCATACAAGATTCCTAGCTACAAACTCAAGAAAGGTTGTGGGAGAAGCAGCATCACCCGGTCCTCTCTCTGCTAGGACTCGAGTCTTTGAGTTACTTGGAAACACATGGTCCCTTCTTCCTTCAGGTCTTTACGGACTCTCGACCATCTCTGTGCCTGTGGTGCTCATTCCATTCTTGTTGGCTTTAACCCATTCTTGTTGGCTTTAACCCTCGACACCCCGACAACCCTTAGCCCAAGGACCAACTTCTCCAGAGAGGCTTCTCCTGCACAGTGCCCTCAGGCTGGTCTCTGATTTGTTCTTATCAGTTTCTAGCTAAGAAGTTTGTCCTCTGATAAGGTTTCTTTCCAAGATGCAAGGCAAGGAGACCCACCGGAGTACAGACCACATTTTGCTGTTGTTGCTGCTGACACTGTATCATAGTATTCCAGTACTTAGTAGATGCCCAACGAACATTTCCTGAGGGTGAATGAATTACAGAAGAATACACTATGGACACTGAGTCCTGGAACTGTCTTCTCTTTTTGCTTTGGCTGCTTGGGAGCTCATATCCCAC
Organism: Montemys delectorum; assembly: GCA_019843815.1. NCBI lineage: Eukaryota > Metazoa > Chordata > Mammalia > Rodentia > Muridae > Montemys > Montemys delectorum. Next base: position 13,171 of record JADRCD010121020.1, read on the forward strand.
CCCACCCCCTTTGGTTCTGCCTGCTGTATTTGCAAAGGCCCTGGTGGCATGGGTTCTGTGCGCTAATACCTTCCCTCTCTTTGACATCTTCGCTTTATTATTCCAGCATATGCTATAAATTATTATACGCTGCTTTCACCGTTTTATTGGGGATGGGGTGGGAATAACAAACAAGCACGCATATGGATATAAGAAAGTGAGCTGCCAAAGGGGAGGAGTCAGTGCTTTTAGGCTGCTGCAGGGTTTGGGTGGAGCCAGCAGGCACTTGTCTGACTACCGAAGAAAGACGTGAACTTGTCCTCTTGTGTTACAGATTCATTGCTTCTTTCCCTTGACTCCGCTGGACAAACCCTAGGCACAGGTACCAACCCTCCCCCTCTATCATCTCTTCAGCCCTGTGTAGGGAAGCCTGATGAGTTGGGAATCCTGGGGAAAGGGGAGAGAACCACAGAATTATGGGAAAGGCTCCAGGGGCTTCACCAAGGAGGGAGCAGAAGAAGGACCCAGTGGGAAACACTTTTCCAGTTGTTTTCCAGGTGGACACCTGAGCTGGGTGTGGTGGCACTGGCAGAGGCAGGTGGGTCTCTGAGCCTGAGGCCAGCCTGATGTACATGAGGAGGAGTTCTAGGCCAGCCAGGGCTGCGTACCTTTCAAAAAAAAAAAAAAAAAGAAAGAAAGAAAATCTACACTGGGACGCCACAGCTGATAACCTTTCCTCCTAGAAATGTGATGGCGCATGTGAGAGGATAGTGAGTCTCTGAATGCATGCTCCATCTCAGAGGAGGGCAGAGGGCTTTGAGGGAGTATGATAAGCATCAGGGCCTCACCTACAGAATGGCAGCCATCTAGACCAGACCAGCTTCCCGAGGACGTGTGGCCCTCAGTTGCACATTTACATACACACCCATGTGCTTAGGCAGAGAGCTCCAGGAGGGAGCACCATACCTGCCTGCACCAGTCACAGGCAGTCACGCCTCCCTTCCAGCGTTTACAGTACAGACCACACTGTTCCGGCACACACTGTTCTGATGCAGAGTCACTGAGGCCAGTAGGTGGCTGTCCCCGCCAGACACGGTCCACCTGCCCCACGCCTCAGTTCTTGTTGGCAGAGCAGGAAGGACGGACAGACAACTGCTCTGATTCTTCAGCTTACCACCTTGGGGGAGCTCAGAACAACTTCCAACCAGGGGAAGGGCATCCCTGTGTGATCAGGTGAAGCTGGTCTACTTCAGACTGGGAGTGCCACCCTGAATCCCAGAAAGACTTGGCTGGCCTTTGGAGGGTAGTTAATCTCTTGGGCTGACCTCATCCATGATCAGCTCATGTTCACAAGGCCCAGGCAGGCAGCTGCAGGAGAGAGGACAAGAGGAAAGCTGTTCCTGCCACCAGGGAGAGGGCCTACTCTGCATCTGTGCTGTGTGGAAAGCCTCACAAGCCCCTCAGTTATTCACCCTCACACTAGCTTCCATGTCTTTAATTGACCTGAAAAATGCAGTCACCTGTTCAGGGCCCATCCATCCCTGCTTGGCCAGCTAAAAAGCTCACACTCGGCCTTTGCTGACCATATGTGCCACTGTCCCGTGCCACACGAGGCCGGCCCCTCCACCGCAATGCTCAGGCATGCAGGAGAAGTCACTTCAACGGAGTGGACAGGCGAGGAAGAGTTCTTAAAGGAACCCTAAGTGGCATCTGCGTTATGAGAAAAGATTGACAGTGTAAACCATCACCGTTAAGGACTTTTATTATCAAAAAGACCTCCTTTACCACAGTGGAAAGGTAGTGTGAAAGAGAGATTTGCATTACAATTAGCTAGGGAAGAATTTGTCCCTAGAGCAAAGAAAAAACTACAAAGTCCTTAAGAATGAACAACCCAGTGTGGAAATGAGCAGAGGACCTGAGAGCGGTTCAGAAAAGAGGTCCATAAACCTAGGCAAAAGTTCTCAATGACGTTAGTCCCCAGGAAAATGAAACTGAATCCCATTGGGATATTGCTACATGGCCACGGAACAACCAGACTGGAAAGCTTGACCATCCCAGTGTTGATGGGGGCATGATGGAGCAGAAGCCAGTCTCCTCCAAGTGAGAGGTCAAGTTTGTACAATCACTTCAGAAAAGACAGGGTGTAGATAAGTGTAAACCACACATACCCTAGGCCCTGACAACTCCTCTAGACAGCCTTGTCACAGGGGTGGATGAGGTATGTGCTGAGGTACCTGTCACACATGAGAGGGCTGCTGAACTTGCCTGTGCTCAGCCACAGCCAGACACACCCCTTCCCTTGCTGGGTTTACAGTGCAGGACACACTGATTCACACCCTGCCCTTTGGCCCAACCTTGCTCTGGCCAGGAAGGTGGCTCTCCCAGTCCCAGGCAGTCCTCGGAAATTGCAGAATCCAAATATAATGTACATATAGGAAAAAACAGTAATTACACAAGTGTCCCACTTGTAAGAAAAGAAGAAAGTGATCAGATTATACATAGATCTGACAACATGCAGAAGTCTTTTTTTATTTTGCTTTTTCAAATTTAAATGTTTATTTCTTGGGACATGATCTTGCTTTGAAATCCTCACTGCAGAGAGACAGAGTCCTGGCTGCTATGGAACCTCTAGGTGGACCAGGCTGTTTGCAGACTAGTGGCAGTCCTCCTGCCTCTGCCTCTGCCTTTGCTTCCCGAGCTCGGCGCTACATGCCTGTGGGTTACACGCTCACATCTGGCTTTTGAAGATAGTGTCTCACTAGGTACCCCACTTCTAGCCCAGAGTGGCTTCCAGCTTGCAGCGATCCTTGAGCCTCAGTCTTCTAGGTTGCTGGCATTGCAAATGTGTGCTCATGCTACCAAGCCCTGCTGTAAGAGATAAGAAAAAAGTTTTAAGTTCTACTTACTGTATTTCACTTTTGTGATGCTTGGAATTGAACCTGGGGCTTTGCGTGCGCCAGGCAAGTGCTCTACCACTGAGCTACGTGCCCAACAGTAACACAGATGAGTCTTAAAAAGAACAGACAGGCAATAGAGAATATATACTGGGCTTTATTTGTATGAACTTCAAAAGTAAAATGAAACCACATTTGTTTAGACACACAATCCAGTGTTAAAACAGTAAGGAGAAATAAGAGACTGAATTCCATAATGGCTGGGATAGTAATGGGGGCGTCTCAGAACTAGAACATTCTCTCTAGTGACCTGTGTGGGGGGTTAGGGAATGTCCCTTTAACAGTAATTCATTAGGTTGTACATTAAGATCTTACATACAAAAGCCATAACAGAGGCATGCTGAAAGCAGTGCTTACCTGGAAAAAAGAAGGAGGAGGAGGAGGAGGAGGAGGAGGAGGAGGAGGAGGAGGAGGAGACGGCGGTGGCAGGAGGCAGGAGGCAGGAGGCAGGAGGCAGGAGGCAGGAGGCAGGAGGGGACAGTTAGTATTTATGGAACATCATTGTGTGAGAGTTCTCAGCTCTTTCCCATGAGCCAATTCTCAAAGCAAGGCATTGGGATAGAGATTATTGAGGAAATTGACACAGAGAGAAGAGAAACACCTTATGCAACATCAAATAGCAAGTATGTATCAAAGCTGGGCTGATGCCAGCAACTGTATTCTTGTCCAAGCAGTTCCTGCCTCTTTTTTCTTCTCATTCATTTTCAAGGGGATTTTGGTCCTTCACTTCCATCCCTCCTGGAGTTATAAAAGCATATATTTATTAGGTTTAATTTGAAATGACTGTGGACTACAGGGTCTAGTTCTGTCCTAACCAGGGTTTCTATTGGTATGACCAAAAGCAAGCAAGTGAGGAGAGGGCTCATTTGGCTTACACAGTCAGTCATTGTCCATACTTGAAGGAAGGCAGGACAGGCATGCAAGCTCAAGCAGAGGAGGGACCTGGAGGCCCTAGACTGGGAGGGCTGCTGCTTACTGTCTCGATTCCCTGTGGATTCTTCAGCCTGCTTTCTTATAGATCCAGGACCACCTGCCGAGAGTTGGCATCAACCACAGTGGGTTGGACACACATCAGTCACTAACCAAGAAAATACCCAACAGACTCACCTACAGCCCAGTCTCATGAAGGAAATTTTCTCAGTTCAGAATCCCTTTTCCCAGATGACCCTGGCTTGGGCCTCAAGTTGATATAAAACTAAGGACACAGGCTCCCAGGTTTGTACATGGTCCACTGTGAAAGGAGAGACAGAGTGAAGACCCCCACTTTTTCCTGTATAACTCTCTTGTAGGGAGGATAGATTTAAGCTGATAGGAAGTCAGCTTTATCTTCTCTTACGATTTGAAAAATCCTAAATTGTGTTTGGGTAGGCATGTGCACATGCATGCAGATGCCACAGTGAACAGAGTTATTAGATCCATCGGATGTCCTAGAGCTCCGGTTGCCGAGGGCTCCGGCCTGGGTGCTGGGCACTGAATTGATCTTCTGGAAGCAGTCAGTGCACTTACTTCGAGATGCACTTAAGTGCATCTCTCTAGCCCCACATTTTTTTTTTTAAGATTTTATTTATTATATATAAATACACTGTAGCTTTTTTCAAACACAACAGAAAAGGGCATCAGATCTCATTATGGATGGTTGTGAGCCACCATGTGGTTGCCGGGATTTGAACTCAGGACCTTTGGAAGAGCAGTCAGTGCTCTTAGCTGCAGAGCCATCTCTCCAGCCCCCAGCCCCAGCTTTTTAAAAATGAGCATACAAAGTAATGGGCTTTGTTACATCATCTTCATAAAGGTGTGTCACATGCAAACTCTATCTTAGGTTAGGACTGATTCTCACTATATGCAGCATTCCATTTCCTGACTCCACCTGCTAGACTCCTCAGGTAGTCCCATGTCAGTCATGTTGTCTAGGAACACTGGCCAGCAGTCTTCTGCTTTGTATCATTCCCAAGCCGGGCAGGCTTTCCTCAGCGGCCACTGGACTGTTTTATGTGGAGAGACTTCTCATAGCACTGGGCTTACCACATTGCCAAAAAAGTCTTAGTATCTTAGCAAAACAACTTTGGACTTAATCCCTATTTTATGTCCTTTCTTTAACATGAGTAATTAAACATAGGGAAGTGAGATTCCATCCTAGATAAGGACTGATCACTCCCCATGTCTCTGTCACTGGGCGCCGATAATGGCTTGGACAGAATGCACTTTGCAGCTATTTGAGGACTCTGAAACATTAGTCATAGCAGACAGGTTGGGAAGAATACCAGAACTTAATGCGTTATCCAACCAGCAGTGTGTTTCCCAGTTTCCCCTCAGGGTCCCACATCCCAGAAGCCCACACCCCAGCAGTGGACACCATATAAACAGCTCCAGGAAGTGGCCTCTGGCTATGGCTCTAGTGTGTGTATGTATGTGGGGGCCAGGGGTGCGGACAGTGTTCCTAAGGCCTAGACAGAGGAGGAAATCCCACGGTGGTTTTTCCTTCTGTTTCCCTGGTGTCCAGCCCTAAGCTGTCCCACACTGGTAGCTGAGGTAATGACAGTACCACCTGTGAAGACTTGAGGAAAGCTGAAGTCCCAAGAGGGTGGACGCAGGCTGTTGCTTTTTATTTTGACCTCTGCCTTCCTGCTGGTAGTCCCAGATCTGGGTACAGCAGTTCAGAAAATTCATAAAGGACAATGGTAACTGAGGCCCTGGCTTTCTGGCCCAAGGAACCAGAGCGCACAGGGAAAAAACAGAGGAAGGAGATGCTTGAGAAAGTGACTCCAAACATAGGCTTTCAGAATCCACCAAGGGACAGATGACCTCCCAAGTGTCAGCAGGACACAGGGTGGGGCGCACAGAAGAAGGTCTGAATAGGCTGGAAAGTGGTGCTGACAGGGAAACCATAACCATGGAAGGCTGGCCAGGACCTGCTGCCCAGACCCAGCCTGCTCAGTTGTCTCCTAAAACAAAATTAACACCCTCCATTGGATACACACAAGGCCTCGTATTTCATAACACAATATTAAAATATCCAGAATAGGAGTCAAAATTAATTATCTTATAAAGAACCAGAGAAAGGTGTTGGAGAGATGGCTCAGCAATTAAGAGCACTGACTGATCTTCCAGAGGTCCTGAGTTCAAGTCCCAACAACCACATGGTGGCTCACAACCATCTGTAATGGGATCTGATGCCCTCTTCTGGTGTGTCTAAAGACAGCTACTGTGTAGTCATATACAAGGAGAAGGAGGAGAAAGAAGAAGAAGAAGAAGAAGAAGAAGAAGAAGAAGAAGAAGAAGAAGAAGAAGAAGAAGAAGAAGA
>JADRCD010121023.1:0-10580 GCA_019843815.1 Montemys delectorum
TTTTTTTTTTTTTTTTTTTTTTTTTTTTTTCTGAGACAGGGTTTCTCTGTGTAGCTCTGGCTGTCCTGGAACTCACTCTGTAGACCAGGCTGGCCTCGAACTCAGAAATCCACCTGCCTCTGCCTCCCAAGTGCTGGGATTAAAGGCGTGCACCACCACCTCCCGGCTTTTTTTATATTATTTACATGAGTGTACACTGTAGCTGTCCTCAGACACCCCAGAAGAGGGAGTCAGATCTCATTACAGATGGTTATGAGCCACCATGTGGTTGCTGGGATTTGAACTCAGGACCTTCAGAAGAGCAGGCAGTGCTCTTACCCACTGAGCCATCTCACCAGCCCCTTCCCTAATTCTTTACTCCTCTCCACCCTTGTGTGTGTGTGTGTGTGTGTGTGTGTGTGTGTGTTATAGAAAACAATGTTTGACTTCCAAAGAGACAGCTGTGTGTAACACATTTTTCAATGCAGTCACCTGAGGATGTAGGAGAGACAGCTGTTGTTTTCAAGGGTCCCCAGCATTCTGTGACATGATAGGCCCACTTGCTCCTGTGTCCCCATCCCTCCTCCAAAGCTAGGAGGACCAAGGATCTTCATACTCTGGCAAGACAGACCCAAGATTCATGGTCTTAGAATACCTAGAAAGAGGACGTACCAAGGAAACTCACATCCTAAAAGACAAAGAGCTTTTGTCCAAGGCTTGTGTGGTGGCTTGAATAAGAATAGCCTCATGGCTTATAGATTTGAACACTTTGTCACCAGGGAGTAGCACTATTTGAAAAGCCCAGTCTCTTTTTCCTTCCTGCTGCCTTCAGATTGGGACGTATGTATAGCTCTCAGGTACCCGTCTACCTGCATCCCGCCATGCTCCCTGCCATGAAGATAATGGACTAAACCCCAGTAAAATGCTTCCCTTTATAAGAGTTGCTATGGTCACGGTGTCTCTTCACAGCAATAGAACACTGACTAAGACAGCCCCAGAACAACTGCACAATGCCCAGAAGTTGGAGGCAGAGGACAGAATGCAGAGGAGCCTACTTGGGGAATAGCCCCTCAAAGAAAGGAAGGGCTGAGAGATGGAAAGACTAGAAAAGGTGAGTGAATTCAGGCCCAGAGGTCTCCAACTCCCCTCTTTTCCAAATTGAAAATAAAATCTAATCGTACTGTGCTAGGAATGTACAATATCTAGGTTTCTGAAGTCAGTATAAGAAATAATCTGCAATAATTGCTGATAGAGAAGAAAGTGCCCTATAACCTAAATAATAGATAGAAAGATAGATAAATAGATAGATAGATAGATAGATAGATAGATAGATAGATAGATAGATAGAACGTAGATACATAGATACATACTTAGATATACATAGATAGATATAACTTAATTATGTATAATTATATAATTAGGCAGATAGACAGACAGATGCATGCCTCTAGGAACCAATGTAATAGGTGCATGCGTGGATTCTTGCAATAGAGTCAGCTACTTAGTTCCAATACTGCAAGTCTTAGCTGTGTGATCCTGAACAAGTTCCATAGGTTCTCTATGCTCCAATATCCTTACCTATCATCAGTGAGGATGCTGATGTTGATAATCTATATCTCTCAGAGTTGCATTAAAATAGCTGAATCATTTGTAATGTTTCCTGGAAACATTTCTTTTTAGAAGATCTGGAGCAGATGGTATGATAAAAAAGAATATGTCTTTTGGACCAGGTGGACCAAGTTCAAATCCTATATATCGGCCACAGGTGGCACACATCTGAAATCCCAGCATTCAGGAGGCAAAGACAGGTGGATCTCTGGGAATTCTAAGCCAGCCGTGTCTACAAAGTGAGTTCCAGGCCAGCCAAGGGCTACATAGTGAGGGGCATGTGTGTGAACTGGTCAGGATGGACTAGGTTCTGCTGCTGCCACATCAGACAGCCTCCCAAGTCTCAATCACTTAAGACTCATTACATGTCCACCTCAAGTTATCCTCCCTCAGCTCAGGCCCCATCTGCTGGGGCAGACAGTAGCTAGAATATTGTCAGTTGCTCCCATAATGGGGCAGAGAGCTTTAGAGAGTCTTATGGTTTGGCTTTTATATGTCCTTCAAAGGCTAACGATTCCACACCAACCCGTGTTGCCCTTGAGACATGGTAGAGCCTTTAAAAGATGGAGCCTAACGGATGTAATTAAGGCCACTGTAACACGCCATCAAAAGAGACACTGAGATTTTTGATGTTGTGAAATGAACAACTTTCTTTCACCCCATGCTTAGGTCATGTCACATGGCCCCACCACAAGCCCGAAGCAAAAAGGTCAAGTGACCATATACTGGAGCCTCTGAAACTGGGAGCCAAAATAAGCCTGTCCTCCTGACTGTCTCGGATGTTTATCATGACCCCAGAGAGCAGACTAACAAGCACACTAACAAACTAAACTCAGACAAACTGAGCCAACAGGACAATGCTGTGTCCTGGAAGCACCGTCTATTTTACTCACAAGAACCAGGGCTGGAAGTTCGATCCTTTCCTGTTCAGACAGCAGAGGCAGAGGCATCCTGAGAACAGAAACAACCTCTAAAATCTGCCTGCCAAAGCTATGGGCTCCTGACCAATGGCTTGGACAACCCTGGAAATTTGTTTAAAAAGGCAGAACTTCTAGACTGGTCAGAGGCCTACTGAGTCCAAATCTACATTTCAACAAGCTGCATAGTAGGTTTATACGATTATACAAGTGTGGGAGGGACTGGCCAAGACCGCTGGGTGGCAGGATATCCGCATGCCAAGGGAGGGATGTGTCTCCTAGCTCTTGTCCCCGCCTTTAGTTAATATGCCCATTTCTGTTCACTCACCTCAACAACTATGAGCTCATGGACCAGGACTCGGAAATCCGTACTGAGCAGCACACAGGTGAGAGATGCACTTACCTTCCCTCACTCCCATTCTGAGAAATAGTTACTCTTATTTTTAATAGTTACTCTGGAGGTTTTAGGGATTGGGTGTGTGGTCATTTTATTTTTTGTTTTGAGACAGAGTCTGTCTATCTCAGGCTGACCTAAAACTCACTGTGTAAACTAGGCTGGCCTCCAACTCATAGTAATCCTCCTGCTACAGCCTCTTGACGGTTGGTATTACAAGTAAGAGCTACATGCCTAGTATGAAAATTTGATGTTCACGTGTATATGGATGTACTTACATGTGGAGATGCGTGTGCACATGCATGTGCACACCTACACAATCTCAGGTGTCATTCCTCCTAGGGAGCCATCTATCTGGATCTTTGAGACAGAATCTCTCAGCAGCCTGGGGCTCACTAAGTAAGCTAGGCTGGCTGGTCAGTAAGCCTATGTTTGCCTCTACCTTAGATTTGAATTACAAACCACCATAACATCTTTTTTACATGGGTGTAGAGGATCAAATTTGAATCTTCATGCTTGCATAGTGAGTACTTGACTGACGAGCTATCCCTACACCCCTGTTTGTTTGTTTGTTTGTTTGTGGAGTTGGGCTTTTCACATTTCCTTATATATTCTATGTGTATGTGGGGAGTAGAGGTACCCATGTCACAGGACTTGTATAGAGGTCAGAGGTCAATTTATGAGACAGTTCTCCCTACCTAGGACTGAACTCAGGATATCGCACTGGCCGTTATCCTCTGAACCATATTACTGGCCCTTTCTTTTGCTTTTTGTTTATTTGTTTGTTTTGTTTTGTTTTGTTAGCATATAAACATTTTAATTTAAAAAAATACAAGTATAGTTACATAAAATATACATTACAAATCTTTTAACTTAATTTCTTTTGGTTGAGACCCGGTCTCAGTCCAGCTGCTCTGAAATTTGTGGCAAGCCTCTTGCCCCAGCCTTCCAAGTCCAGAGAGTACAGGTGTTAAGCCACCACACCCACCTCCCAGAGTTTAGCACAAGGAGCAAAATCTGCTGGCCATTCAGCCTGGTACACTAAAGCAGGACGTTTAAGTTTCCTCCTGGTGGAGACAGCTGAGTTAATGCACAAAAGGAGACCTCACTCCACCATTCCTAAGTCTCTGAGGCTGTGGGGCTTTTGTCTCTTAGACTTATAGCCAGGGTGCAGGAACTCTACTTTTCTCTTCTTTGCTTCACTTTTATTTTTGTTTCTTCAACTTCTTCTCGGCAACAGTATCAGGATTGGTTACAAACTCCAGGGCCTTCCTCTTTTTCCAGAGTGCCCTCTTTTCACTAGCGTGTTTCTGGACAGAGGCAAAGGCTAATGAGGAGTTCCCCAGTCCAACCAGCTTTTTGATTTCCTGGGATAAATTCTTCAGCACAGGCTCTGGCTCCAAATAGGTGCTGTTGAGTTCTCGAAACAGGAAAGCAATGATCACTGGGAGATAGGGCTTTACCCGATCTACTCCAGGATCCACTGAGGAACTTAAAGATGCAGGTTCTCTTTACAGGGTTTCTGAGTGAATAAGTGGCTCCCAGCTTAGCCATTCGGGACAGCTTCTGGATCAGCCACATCAATGTGGCCAGCCTGCTTCCTTCTCTTTCTTCTCTCCTCTGTCTCACGGACTCCATCTTTCCATCTGCACCGGCCTTCTCTTCTGCTGCCTTTCTAGCCAGAGCATCTGCTAAAGTGTCCTGTTCTTCTGAGTCTTTTAACTCTCCTTACTTGTTCTCAGATTCAAGTTTTGCTTTGAACAGTAAGTTCTTAACAACCTGCTCTCCTAGAGACTCACCTAAGAATTTGGAATGCAGCTGATGGCATGAAGCCAGAGAGACACTCTTCATCTTCTGGCCAAGGTCACTTGTTAGGAACCTGACTGCTATAGGGTCTGAGGTCGTCTTCTTGGTCTTCGTGCCTTTCCATTTTTGAATGAGCTCTTCGGGTTGACAAGAGGCAAAGAGCAATCCGAAAATCTGGGCTGCTGTGAGCCACACCCAGCTATTGTGGATGCCTGCGGTGAGAGTGCACATAACTGCGGATTTTACTCAAAGTCTCGGAGGGTGTAGTAAAATGAATAATGTTACATTCTTTGATGAGCTTACTTATCAGTGTGAGAAAATGGAACCTCGGGCGATCTGCCGCCTTTTCTTCTGTCTCCTCTATGATATCTTTAAAAATTTTTTCAGGATCAATTTCCTTCTCAATCACAGGAAGAAGAGTTCCAAGCCTTCTCTCAACATCAACTCCTTCACTTTCCACAAATAAACCACAGGTCAGGGCAGCTAGTTGCCTGTTTAATCCCTTTTTTGCTTCAAACCCGGAGATGACTAGAGCAAACAGCCAGTCTTTCTTCTCACGGCTGACCTTGCTGGGTAAGGACTTGATGGCCATGGATGCCATCCTTTTGCACATGGCAGAGTCATCGTTGGCCATCAACAGGTAAAGAGGGAAGAATATCCCACAGTGGTCATGGAGGAGTCCCTGAGGGAAGGTCTCAAACAGATAGGTAATCATTTCCAAAGTGGATTCTCTTCCCATATCATGTTCATAGTTCAGCTGAGCAAGCATGAATTTCAAGCTTCTGCTTTTTTTGAGGTGAGTTTTCATGTAGTCCAGACTACGCGAAACTCTGTAGCTGAGGATGAGTCTCCGCCATCACTTCCAGGTGCTAGGAGTATAGTTGTACACTCCCTTGCCAGCCCTAAGTAAAATAGTTTTGAGAGGCCTATACTGTTGTGGGAAATATTAAAAAAGAATCACTCCTCAATCTCTCCTGCCCCGCCGGACCACCACTCTAGTACCGTACTGACTGGCCTCAACACTATGTCCCGGTGGGGTCTTGCTATTCTCTCTTAGCTAGCAAGTTCATCTCGCTTACATGCAACACCCCACACACCCCAAATCAGTCATTTAGCGCCTAGTTACGGGGTAGACATATGACTCTAAGGTCTTAATTATCCAATCAGGTTTATATATCAATAAGATCACAATTTATAAGATGCCAATACAATAATTTCAGAGCCAAATGATAAAGATAATGCTTTAACCCAATTATTCTAACCTTGTGAAAACCTTAGCTACTTGTGGCTGTTTAAAACCAGGCAGGGTCTGGACTATCTTCCTGTTCCTTTGCCTCCATGTTGATTTCTCTGCTTCTCCTGACCTCCAACCTGACTCACCCTAAACTTCTAGTTCCGCCTCTCTATTCCTGTCCACTGCCCTAATATGATTGGACAGAGAAAACGCTGCAGCATTATACCTCTTTCACTACAAAGAACGCCTTTGGGAGTGTCCGTGTGCCTGCGTGAAGTTATAATCCAAGATAGCAAAAAGGTCATGGTCCTCAACAGAGAAATAAATATATCAGAAAGAAGTCTGCAGGGCATCTGTACAGACAAGACTGCACAGGAGCTGGCTCAAAGGCCCTTTCTGTAAAGCCAAGCTTGCCTTCCTCTAATCCCTGCTGGTGCAGTGACAGACATCCACATTGAGGTATCATAGAGCTAACAGGATAGAGTAATGAAGGATCCCACCTGACTCCTACCCGTGGTATTTGACATCTGAGAGGGTCCCTGGCTCCTGCTTCCTGGCCCTTTGGTACCAACTAGAAGCACCCAAGCAGGTCTATTTTCTGCGCACCTGAGCCCCACAAAGCTATTATCCACCCAACTCCAGTTTTATTTGGTTTGGGTTTTGCTTTGTTTTGGAATGGGGTCTCATGCAGTCCATGCAGTCCTCTAACTCAGTGTACAGCCAAGGCTGGCCTTTAACTCCTGACCTTCTCGCTTCCACCTCTGCAGTGCTGGAATTACTGGTGTGTAATCTACAAAAAAAGTCAGAATGTGTATGGAGATAGGGAGAAGGAGAATTATATGCACATACACAAATATACACACACACGTATAATTGATATATAATCAATATGTTGATATATATCATATGTATGCCTTTCTATACAATTTTTAAAGCTTATAAAGTTGTTATGGAGGCTGGAAAGGTGGGCTCATTGGGTAAAGCACTTGCCATGAAAATATGAAGATCCCCGGAACTCATCGAGATAATAGGAAGATGTAGTGACCCACCTGAAACCCCAGTCCTCAGGAGTTAGAGACAAAGAGTCCACAGAGAACGCTAGCTAGCTAAAGTATCCAAGACAGCGAACTCTGGGTTCTGTGGGACTTGCAGCCTTAATGTGTATGGTAGAAAACAATCAAGGAAGACACATTACAACTTTGGGCCTACACACACATGCATGTGCACATGCACACATACCGGACACACATGAAGAACAGTTGTCATGGTTTGGCTATGAAGTGTCCTTTGAGAAGGCTTGGTTTCCATATGCTGGTACTATTGAGAAATGATCTGATTACAAAGGTAAAAACTTCACCGGTGGGTTAATGAATTGATGAGCTGAGTTCATAGATGGTTAGGTGTAAGAGAGAAATAATAATTGGAGAATGTAGATCACTGAAAGAGTACCTTTGGAAAGTATATAAATACATATATATGTATACTGATATTTATATATGTATATATATGTTTTTCTCACCCTCACCCTGACTTCTCTTCTTCCTCTCCCCCATCCTTCTGTTGTTCCTCTGTCTCTTCCTGGCTGCAATGCAATGAGCGGCCTTCCTTCTCCATGACTTTCTGCCTCACCAGAGGTCCAGAACATGGAGCCAAGTGACCATGGACTAAAACTTCAGCAACATGAGCCCAAGCATTTGCTTTCCATTGTTTTCCTCAGATATTTTGTCACAAGTAATAAAAATTAACACAAAAGTTCTTTCACATCTAATCAGAAGTGATATTCAAAGCACTCTAGCCAGGTGAACACAGGCTCTGCTGAATGAAGGCGGTGTATCCACCTTCAGCACTGCAACAATGCATGTGGCCCTCTGGACAACTCTGAAAGGAGGGTCCCATCCTTGTAGTAAGGGTAAGGAGACAGGAGTTCAGGTTCACATTTAGCCCAGTGCACTGTATCACTTAAGATCACTTGTCTGAAAATCACACAGATAGTCCAAGCAAAAAGTAGGGCAACTTGCTTCTTAAAACAACAGGGTGTAGGGGCAGCAGGGCCTCCCTGGGGTCTGCCGCAGGGCGTAGGGGCAGCAGGGCCTCTCTGGGGTCTGCCACAAGTGCAAGTCCTGCTGTGTCTCTATATATCTCCTTCTTGCAGACCTTCCTTCTCTGCATCTCTCGGTATTCTCTTCAGCCATTTCTACCTGTTTCAGGTTTATCGTTTTTATTTTGTTGTTGCTGCTGAGACAGGATTTCCCAATGTAGCCTAGGCTAGCCTCAGCCTCCTGAATCTGTTTCAGGTTCTTACAGCATCTCTTAATCCATCTCAAGTCCCATTACTAGAGGGAGTGAGATTAGCCTGAGCTGTTTCCCACATCTACCTCTGGCCTAAGCAATGGTACTGAAGGGACAGAATTATATAAAAATGGCCACCAAAGGTCACTTCTATTAGGAACAGATACACAGACAGGGGTGACACTGAACTAGACCTATGTCCCAAATGTTATTCTACTGGGGTCATACAGAATATCCTCTGGTCTCCAGAGTCTCAGAACAAGGTTCTCTGATCATTCTGTTTCCATCCTTCAAATACATGGCTGCTCAACACACACAAATCCTCAGGAGCCAAAAAATACCCCCACTTCTGGGAAAGGCTTAGGCCCAGGGCAGGGGTTCACTGCCAATGGGAAGGGAGAGCCATTCATGAGGAAGAAAGAAGCAAAGGAAGGATAAAACCTGCCTTGGGCCTCAGAGCCCCAGAGGCCTGCCAGCTTCTTGCTCTCTGGCTGTCTGTGTCTTCTACTGGAAGCCAGTGTGTAGTGGCTGGCTCTCTAGGGAGCACTGCATGGGGCCAGAGCTGGTGAGAGAATATCTGCAGGGAATGTCAAAATCAAAGACCTGCTCAGTGCCAAGCAGGAAGCCAGGGTCTGTAAGCTGGAACCACAGGGCACAAAGGGACCAGACAGGAAGGCTGATCCCAAAAGACAGGGGTGTGGCTAAAAGAAGAACTCAGAAGGAAGGGAGACAGTGACCAGGGATGCATGACCCAGACACTACACACACATGCCAAGAGGCATCTGGATCTGGCTTCAAGGACAATGGTGTGCATTGGGAGGCATAAGAGACTCACACCACCCGGCGGTGGTGGCGCACACCTTTAATCCCAGCACTTGGGAGGGCAGAGGCAGGCAGATTTCTGAGTTCAAGGCCAGCCTGGTCTACAGAGTGAGTTCCAGGACAGCCAGGGCTACACAGAGAACTCTGTCTCGAAAAAACAAAAACAGAGAGAGAGAGAGAGAGAGAGAGAGAGAGAGAGAGAGAGAGAGAGAGAGAGAGAGAGAGAGAGACTCACATTCCCATCTAGCCTTCTGGAGGTAGTCACTAATATATATTAAAAGCCACTGAGGAAACCCAGGCATGGTGCCGTACATCTGCATGACACAGTAGGAGGGTCACCAGAGTCTCAAGTTAAAGATTACCTTTGGCAATATGGCAGGCAAGACACCCACCTTCTTTCTTTTTCTTCATTATTCTTCATATGATACATCCCAATCACAGTCTCCCTTTCCTCCTCTCCTCCTCCCAGTTGCACCTCCATCTCCTCTTTTCCTTAGATTCACTCCCCCCACCCCACCCCAGTTTCTCTCCAGAAAAGAGCAGGCAGGCTTCCCAGGGACATCCACTAAACAGGGCATAACAAAATACAATAAGACTAAGGATGAACCTTATCGAGACTGAACAAAGCAATCCAGAAGGGGGAAAAGGATCCCATAAGAAGGCAAAAGAGTAAAGGACACAAAAACTCAAGCTAAGCAAACACAGCACGTATGTAGAGGGCCTGGTGCAGACCCGTGCAGGCTCTGTGATTGCTGCTGCAGGCTCTGTGAGCCCCTCTGAGCCCTGCTTAGTTGATTCTGTGCACTGAGTTCTGGAGACACCTCTCTTTGTTGTTTGCTTGTTTGTTTGTTTTTCAACATGGTTTATCTGTATAATAAGAGCCCTTGGATGTCTTGGAACTTGCTTTGTTGACCAGGCTAATCTCAAACTCAGAGGTCGGCCTGCCTCTGCCTCCCAAGTGCCATTACTAAAGGCATTTGCCACAGTGCCCAACGACACTCATCTTTTAAAAAGGAAAATAATGATAAAGGTGATGATGATGATGATGATGATGGTGGTGGTGGTGGTGGTGGTGGTGGCTGCTCTACTCCCAGAATCCACTGTTGTTTCTCCAGCTCCTAGAAAAGAACCTAGCAGGCAGGAGGAACTCACAAAAACAAAAAACAAAAAACAACAAAATAAAACTGCTGAATGAATGATAAGCAAAAGAGATATGTGTGAGGATGTTTGGCTGGCATAGTAATGAATTAGGAAGAACCTAAGGGACCACAATACAAGACTGATTGATTAAGAAAGTGTGGCATATGGGCTGGAGAGATGGCTCAGCGGTTATCAGCCCTGGTTGCTCTTCTAGGGGTCCTGAGTTCAATTCCCAGCAACCACATGGTGGCTTACAACCATCTGTAATGGAATCCGGTGCCCTCTTCTGGTATGTGGATGTGTGTGCAGCAGAGCACTCATACAATAAATAATTTTTTAAAAAAGAAAGTGTGACATAGCCATAAATAAATAAATAAATAAATAAATAAAT
>JADRCD010121026.1:0-20900 GCA_019843815.1 Montemys delectorum
TTTTTTTTTTTTTTTTTTTTTTTTTTTTTTTTTTTTTTTTTTTTGCATTTCACAGTATTTGTTCTCACTGGGTTAGTCTAAGGATATTCTAAATCACAATTGACAAAAGACTGAGTCATTGAGTTCAAATACCCATTTATATTCTACTCACTTAGAACACACCAGTAACTCTTCTCTAGAAGGTCATAATGAATTCTGTCAAATGAAACAAAACCAAAACCAAAAGAATAAGCAACAACAAAAAAATCCGAGACTAGCAGGATAATCCTGTATTCCTGACTCATTGTAAAGACTTATCAAAGCTAGGCATAATTTATGTCTTATTATCTTTTTTGGTGACATCAATTGCTAATCCTTTATTGTGGAAACTAGGCAAGCATAGGTTACTTGGCCCAATGCCAACATAAATCATAAGCTGTCATCTGATTCACAGAACAATTTCTCTCAATTTGATGGAGTACACTGAAACTCTGTCTATAAGAGTGACATTTAGGTGCAGTAGTTTTCTAAAGACTGGACACAGGGACAGTTATTTTTTTTTTAGTCTATTCAATTTATAAATATAAAGAAAGGGATCAGAGTAATTGTATCTTATGCAAGGCATCCTGAGAATAAAATGAAAGTTAGAATGTGTACTAGAAATATTGCTTGAAATGTTTCCCAAAATTAAGAAAATAAACGACAAATTTAATTAGAATATAAAGCAGAGATTGTAAGCATGGGCTGTTGTGTCCCCAAGTCACACTTCTCTTTAAAAATGTCTTCCATGGTTGTAAACAACTGACATCTTTCACTGTCAGCCAGTGTTTTTGATAAGTATTTATGTAATATATAATCTCTAATGTGTGAGAGAAAATATTTCTGCTTTGATAAGGTTGTTCAATAGGCATTACGTCTAAACAGTGGCTACTTTCTCTTCTTCATTGACCTGGCCAAGTACATCAAGCCACTCTTCATAAAGTCTATATGTCAGCAGACTTTTTTGGATATTTTTAAGAATTCCACATAGAGAGAAAAATATATTTTGTGGAAAAAATAAACAATGGAAATTTCTCAATACACATGAGTCTAAAATTCTGTTTAGTTACAACTTTCTTCATATCTAACAAACTTTCCCCTAGTTATAGCATTTACTGATATGCAGGTCCAATAAGTTTCATCCTTCAAAACTAGAAACCTAAGACCAGATTTTCAGATGTGTTTAGATTGCAAAAAAATTCTTCTTAGTTCAATCTGTCTCTAGTGGACAGATGAACAAACTAGTACACATAAGAGACCAATACCTCAACTTGAGTACTGTATTTAAATGACAGAAACATACATATATGGTAATCACAATAAAGACAACCATAGTGAGTTATTATCTGATTTCTCAGGAGTAGAGATTCATGCCTGGCACTGGAAGCATGAGGTCACATGAGGTCATGTCTCTTAGAGTAGGTCCTGTCACCATTTCACTAAACAGACATGATGTTCCTAACTCTAGTCTAACAAAATAACCAGTAGCTCCAAGACCCACTGCCTCCATACACATACTAACTCCTGAACCTTAGGATCTGAAAATTGGTTAAAGGAGACAGACTGATTATATACCAGAGGATCAAAAAAATCTGCTTTAGGACTGGGCCTCCTAGAAATGTAGGAGAGGATTCACGCCTGATAGTCCCACAATCTGGTTGCTTAAACAATTTCTGAACAAAAAATTGCCCAAGTTAGTCACAATAAGTCAGAATGAGGAAATCTCATGAAGCCAAACTTCTAAATAAAGAACTACATGCAAATAAATACTACAAAAAGTGAGAAAATTGGTTTTCCCCAAAATGAACCCTTGAATTTGTTAGTCAATTACAATTGGTTCTCTTGAAAATAGTACATATATTAACAAGGATGATGGAATCATCAGGTTGTTTGAAAATATTTATGGATTTACTTGTGTCTATAAAATAGCAGTTGAAAAAAATGGGCCACATATTTTAGCAGAAGTGGGAGACTGATGGGAAACGACATTAGAGCAAAGGAAAGGAAGGAGTGAAATGATATAATTGAATTTTAAATAAATAATAAAATTAAAAATATCATTTTATGGTGCTGAAGGGAGGGCTCTGTTTTAAACTGAAAAAGGGAACTTAAGTGAGCTGCAACCATGACTGAACAAAATGAGATGGAGACAACTCAGAGTCTGTCCTGCATGGATAGAAGCTCTAGGTTTACCTCTGAGCAGGTCCAGAAGCTAAGAAAGCACTTCGAGAAAGAACCCATCCCAAAGGAGGAAACTGTGGAGGCCCTGGCTGATGCACTCAAACTGACAAAAGGAGAAACCAAATCCTGGTTCTTCCAGAGACGGTGTGATAGGATGTGGAACACGTGGTTTTTATCTAAGAGCTACAAGAAACTGATCTGGTGCCGCTGTATATCAAGAAGGACCACCAGGCAGAACAACTCCAAGGAGTCCTTTCAAAATGACACTGGACTCTCTGAAGCTTTGGAAGCCTTGAGGAGTCTCACAATCTCTTCTGGGTACCAAAATAGAGATGGCAAGTTGCAGAATTTCTGACTTTACAACTTCCTTGTTGGGGCAGGGAGCTGTTGGGATTTATGTCTCTGGAAGGTACACTAATAAAGCTTGCATTCATATCTGTTTTATAGCTGTGTAAACCTTCATTTGGATATCAGTATTTTGTGAGATAGAGACAAGCAGATCATGAGATCCTACTTGGTATGTGTAGTGAAGATATACATTAAGGAGTCACATGCTTTATACCTAGGAAGAGAAACCGGCTTCTCAGAAATAAAGTAGACAGTGCGAGAGAATGAAGAGACCTAGTAGCCAAATGCATTTCATTAGGCATACATAGCAAGTGAAACTCACATGCATGTATGAAGTGACCCTCCATATGTTCACATGGAGGAATCAAATGAAAGATACAAAGTTACATTAATGCTCATTATGACTGGCGTCCCCCCCACCCCCGAATCCCTATTCCTTAGGCTTTATCAGAGAAACCTTTGAACTTACCAGATTTCTCTCATATGTATCTTCTCTCATTCAAGTGAATGTATGATGATGGAAACTTCTCCCAATGATTTGGAGGAATCCTGAGGGTGGATGATGCAAGGACTTTCCCTACATTTAAGATACATGCCACCTTACGTGCAGACTGATTTTATATGCTCACATCGTCTCCACAATCCAACTTCTCCTGTATTGTTTGACAGGATGCTATGTTGGGTGAGAGTATAAGTATATCCTCAGTTTTGGGTCAGTTTTCTTAGATGAGGGACAGCATCTCCTGAGAGGAAAATGGGAAATACTTGTCATGCCATATAGAGTACAGACCATGATTTGCTTCTTGAGAACCAGACCAATGATGTGCACAGCTGCAGTGCGAGGGGCTGGCATGGACAAAGAGGACCTTGAACTGATTTTGTTCCTCAATCTTTATTGTACTTAATGACCCCTTAATGTTAACCCTGAAAGCTCAGGCAACATTTACTTTTACCAGATTTTCCACACTAGTAAAAAGATTCCACTAGTGAAAAGTTTTATTCTGGTGAATAGCCAATGATTTGATGCACAATTGTTTCTCTTCATTGTGATAGAATTGAAGAAGGTATGGGTCATTTTAGAAGTAGGATCTTGTTCTTCAGAGAGAATGCTGTGAAACCCTCCAGAATTAAAGTGGGGGGTTTTAAATCATCAAAAATGGCAGCCAGGTCATTTCCTAGTAGGTTTCCTGTCTTAACAACAGTAGCAACTGTGCAAAGTTGGTCCTGGTGGGGCTCAGAACCCCTGTGGAACAAAATGTTATGAAAGGCCTACTTTTTGTAACTGTTCTTTCCTTTGCAGGTAAGGAGGAAATGAGATCATTACAAGGAATAATGTCATTTATACAGGTTTTTTAAAAATCAGAATTTCAATTGTACATTGTCCCTGTTGTAATGAGTTCATCTTCCTGTAATGACTGCATGCTCTTCTTCTCTATCCTCTACATTCTTAGTGATCTTAGAGACATGATCTAGTGTTGTCCAGTGGGAAATCTCACAAGATATTGCTGTCTAACTTTGCACTGCATCATGAAATACTCAATACATGGGTTTAACAAGCTTCCTGAGCATGTAAATCAGCTGCCTTTGTGGTCATATCCTGTTTTATAGCTAGCTTCACTTGTATTCACTTGAAGCAGGATTATATTGTTCTCAACTATAAAGAATCTCCTCCCATTCCTAGTTTTCTTGAAGTTTTAGAAGAACCACAGTCAAATTGCTCTCATCAGCAGTGTGTCCCCTTCAAGAGAAAGTATGTAACTATTTTATCTGTCTCTGGATCCTTGCTCCCATGGTTTATTCAAACTTGAGATCAAAGTTTCTATTTGTCTTCTAAGACTTCTTTTAGAATGTTAAACCATAATAAAATCTTAAATAAGTTACTTAAAACAAATGCATTAAGAATAAACAAAATAGCCATATAACAAAATATAAACAGTCTTCCTCAGTGTAGAACATACTGGTGGATTCACTAATACAAAATCATAAGTCTTTAAGTCACAAGTAATATTATACATACTGAAAAAAGATTTATGTGTTTATTTATATATGTATCTATCTATCTATCTATCTATCTATCTATCTATATATATATATTGTGTATATATATATATAACAATTTTCCAAATATACAGAACTTAAGATTCAAGAGGTATATTTGGGAAGTTTTCAAGAAAGGGGGTAGGGGGAAATTATGAAATCATCCTGTTATTTGAAAAAATAATTTAAAAAATTTCAAAACGTCTGTATATAAATATTAGGTCCATTTCAAATCTAGATACAGGTCTAAAAGATAGATATAATATGTGCTTGCTGTGTGGTTTGAAATGAGATTAGCATAAGGCTATTTCTATTCAATCCTACAACAGATTATCTTCAATTCCATGCATATAATTTTTCTGTGTAACTTTCATTACATTAGCCTGTGAAAATGTAGTCTATAGGTAATTTTCTACTCTGATCATGAGACCATATGAGGGGAATTTATGTGTAACAAGGTTTTAAAACTCTTATTCTAATGGGACAAAAATGTGTACATATACTTATGTGTATACAGTGTCTTAACATTCCAGTTTATGATGGCTATCTGCCTGGAAAAATGAAATGTTCTCCCTATAAACAAGCTGCATATTGACATTAGAATTTAGAGTTCTCTTAAGCTGGACCTGGAGCATATTCTGTTGTTTTTTGTTTTGGATTCTACAGTATCTTTCCTCCAAGCAAGAAAATGACAATGTGCTATGATACTTTATTTCAACCAGAAGTGGGAACTGAGAAAGGACACTTGAAGGAAGTTGGCAGAATGAATGGAAATGTGCAGCTTCTGTGGTTAAGGGGAGGGAGGACCTTCCTTTATAATATATCCCAGAGATATGGCTTGGGTGAGCTACTAAGACTCAATGTGAGTGATTTTAGCCAAAGCATCCAACAGTGGGGATATAGAATCTAAAGAGTCCACCTCCTGTAGTCAGACAGCACCCACAGTGGATGGATAGGGACACTAAGCCACCTACAAAACTTTTGATGCAAAATTGCTCCTGTCTAAAAGAAATGCAGGACAAAAATGGAGCAAAGACTAGAGGAATGGCCAATCAGTGACAGTCCCAACTTGGGATCCATCCCATTGGCAGACAACAATCCCTGACACTATTACTGATATGTTGTGCTTGCAGACAGGAGCCTACCATAACTTTCTTCTGAGAGGTTCTCTCAGCAGTTGACTGAGCCATGCAGATACTCATAGCCAAGCATTGTACTGAGGTCAAGAAGCCCTTTGAAGAGTTAGGGGAAGAATTGAAAGAACTGAAGGGGATGGCAGCCCTAGAGGAAGACCAACAGTGTCAAGAAACCTGAACCCCTGGGAGCTCCCAGAGACTGAGCCATCAACCAAAGAGCATAGGTGGGCTGGTTACCTCTGGCACCTACGTAGGAGAAAGATACCTTGTCTGGCCTCAGTGGGAGAGAATGTTCCCAAACCTGTGAAGACCAGAGATGTGAGGCATACTCTGCAAACAGAGACCAGGAAAGAAAATATGTTCATATGGTTTGGGGGCTGGCACCCTTTAGGTAATTCTATTAGCCATGTAAACTGCTGTTCTATTTATTATTTTCTCTCATGACGACTGCCACATTCATAAAGAATCCATTTCCATTCACATTATGAGGACAGGGTTTCTTGGGAATAGTGACGTGGAATGGCTTCTGTTTTCTCACATTGATTTCTTGATAATGATCAGGTTGATAGCATGTGGTATAGAAAATACATAATGCCTCCTGGATACATAGCAATTGTTTAACACTATAATTAGGGGCATGGACCTAGGAGAATGAGGGTTAAAATGAGGCAGGGTAAAGCTGTATACAATAGACAACTTTTCTCAGAGCATCAGACAATTTACACTCTGGCAGTTAAGACAAGTCACCTGAGGAAAGTATACAATCCCAAAGACAAACTCGATGAGTGGCATATGAACACGAACAAATGAAATAAGCTCACTACTATCTGCTATACCTGGGAAGGGCATAAAACTCATTCAAAAATAATTGAAAATCTTTAAGGATACTGACATCACAAGCCTTTTGTCTTTTGTGGGGGAAATTTTCTCACAATAAGTAAGAATTCCTTTTGACAATACTATTCTTTTACTGGTCCAACAAGCAGTGACTGTGGGCCAGAACTACAAATACAAAACTGCAATTAATGTCCAGGTTTTTGATGTGCTCTTTCCTGTTTTGTTCCTTTTCTAAAGAAATGTTAGAGTATGTGATATGTTGTGGATATAGTTTTCTGGGAAGCATGAAATCTGGCCCTTGTCTATTTCAGATTAATCACCAATATGATTAAAGTCCTGATTGGCCTTTGTTTCTGACACACATAGAATGTCAGTGCTGCAATTAAAATA
This sequence comes from Montemys delectorum, assembly GCA_019843815.1. Taxonomy (NCBI): domain Eukaryota; kingdom Metazoa; phylum Chordata; class Mammalia; order Rodentia; family Muridae; genus Montemys; species Montemys delectorum. Next base: position 6,948 of record JADRCD010121026.1, read on the forward strand.
AGATTTACAGAAACATTGAGATGAAAGGACTCCAGATCCTTCCAAGACAACAATATGGAAAAATTTAGCCATGAGGATACATACTTGAGTATGACCCATGGGTTGAAATATACATTTAAAATGAATCCTGTGAAATTAACAAGAATGTTAAGTTCTTGAGATTTTTGAAACATCCATGATATACAATGCTCTTCCAAACCTTAGAATTAAAATAATATCAATGTGACACATTTCACTCAATATGGTTTTTAAGAATGTGCCTCATCCTCCACCTCCACCACATTTGTCTTTTAACTGACTGAGAACTCTAAAAATCTTATAAAAAGCAAAATGCCTAGATGTTTTTGGCACATGCCTATATTCTCAGCACTCATTTGGTTGGGACAGTGAGGATTGAGAGTTCTTAACCTGCCTGGGCTCATTACCAATACTCTGTTCCATAAAGGAAATAAAAACAATCAAATGTGTGGGTGGATTTTACCTTGGTTCTTATTTAGTATACTGAAACCCTGAAAATAGTATTGTAGAAAAATAATTGGAATCTAGTGTCAGTTCCCTTTGAATAATTAAGAATGTCTTCATGATACATGAGAAAATCTTGAAGAACAAGAAAATGTTTTCTGTTCTCCAATAGACATCATTACTGTCATGAGTTTGAAGGTTACTGTATGCCTTAGAACTTTACCTTTTCAGTAGCTTCTAAAAGACCAGCTTTGCATGCACACTTGATAATCTCACATTTTTAAGTCTTATTCAAATGCTTTTGATAATTCTATTACTATTATTTGCCAATAATATAGTGAAAAATTCTAGTAAAATTGCAACAGAAGGAATAGCAGGTGATTCAGCCAGGAAGTCTTGAGAAATCTGAATATAATCTCTCATTCAGTGGGGAAAAGCTGGTCACAGGGAGACGTGAATTTTACATGTCTATTTTATATGGATTCAGAAAAAATGGCTACATTTCCTATTTTCATTCAAAAAAATTACATAGTTTGGAGTAAACAGAATATTTTTTAAAAAGTTTTATATTTTAATTTCAGATTTATTATATGTAAGTGTTTTGTTCACATGAATACCTTTGTACCACGTACCTATGCAGGTCAGTGAGCGAATCAGATCCTGTGACTCTGGAGTTGAGGGTGGCTGTGAGCAAGCTACCAGGTGGGTATGTGGAATCACTGAGATGTTCTCTAGTTAGCAGGATTTTCTGTAATGACTTTTCTCAAATTCTTTTTGTTTTGTTTGCCTTTTTAGGAAAATTATGTTTCTCAAATGGGAAAGCACAGAAAAATTGCTGTTATTTTTTCTCAGACCTCAGTTGCATAATGAGGTGTTACTTTGTGCCTGAAGGTTATATTAAATAGTTATTATGAGTTAATTGAATGAAATAATGTTTAAGATAATTTGATTTATTGTATATTTATATTTAAGAGCAAACAATGAAAACATTGTGATTTCAGAGATAGACCACTGAACTCAGCTAGTCCTTCCTTAGATTTCCTTCTTATTTATCTTGGAGTGCTCTTGGAGCTCCTTCATGGCTGGGACAGAACCACAGTTATTAATCTTGAATGTTCTAGGAGGCAAAAGGAACCAATCATCACAAATAATCTGACAGTAGAATCTTGAAGAGTATTGCCATTTCCTTTCCTTACCATTTTCAGCTCTTTAGCAGAAAATTTATTAGGAGTAGTATTAATAATATGTTTTCTGACCACAGGTTAGAGTGTTCAGGAGAAAACACTTGGGTACTTGCGTTTCCTCTCTGAGGAAGTCTGGATCTATTGATCCACAATAGAAGAAGAAATTGCACTCAGCCACCACACTAACCAAGACAAATCCTATTACAAAATTTCTTACATCTGTCTGTGCAGACTGTGTGTGCAACTTTAATTTGACATGTCAAACTTTGATTTGCCATAACCATACAACCTGGTACCCAGAGAGCCACATACTCACTGTGATTTTGGTGACTTGATAAAGGAACATTTGAGGAATATGGTAGGTAACTTTAGCAACAGTTAGCAAAATAGATAAAAACAAAAACAAAAACTAAAAAGCAGAGAGGCTTTGAGGGTGCCTAGGAGTAAAAAAAAAACTTTTGGCATTCATCCAGTCTGTGGACAAACATGTGTCTAACCTGTAAAATAATCCAGATGCTGGAAAAAATTTCCATCTGTTGAAATATCCTGTTGGAATATTTCATATCCTCCAGGAGTGGCTAAAATGAAAATATGCTGTAATTGGAGTTGTTATCAATAGTTCTTTATTTGTGATTAAAGCCTATGACATTTCCCCATAAAGTTCTATTTTCATTTTTTATTGGTTTTATTTAAATTTCAAGTGTTATCTCCCTTCCAAGTTTCCCCTCTACAAGCCCCCATCCCCTCCTCCCTTCTCCTGCCTCTATGAGGGTGTTTCACCACCCACTCACCCACTCCTGCCTAAGTGGCCTAGCGTTCCCCTATCCTGGGTCATTAAGCCTCCATAGGACCAAGGGGGCTCCCCTCCCAGTGATCCCAGGTAAGGCAATCCTTTGCTACATATCCAGCTGAAGGCATCGGTACACTCTGTATACTCTTTGGTTGATGGTTTAGTCTCTGGGAGCTTTGGGGGAGTGGAGTCAGGTTGGTTGATATTGTTGTTCCTCCTGTAACATTGCAAACCCCTTCAACTCCTATAGCCCTTACCCTAACTTTTTCATTGGGGCACTGAGTCCAATGTTTGGCTGTGTACATCTGCATCTGTATTGGTCTGGCTCTGGCAAAGCCTCTCAGAAGACAGCTATACCAGGCTCCTGTCAGTAAGCACTTCTTGGCATTAGCAACAGGGTCTGGGTTTGGTGTCTGCAGATGGTATGGATCCCTAGGTGGGGCAGCCACTGGATGGCCTTTCCTCCAGTCTCTGCTCTACTCTTTGTCCCAGCCTTTACTTTTGACATCCCATAAAGTTTTCAAGTATTAAACTAATAGCAGACACTCACACCATCACACACACACATCCACACCCCAACATACAAAGAGAGGGCGGGGTTAGAGGCAGAGACAGATTGACTCATAGAATGTCATCATACAGACTCACAGAAAGTGACAGAAGGACATACACACATATATTGAAACACACACACACACACACACACACACACACACACACACGGAATTACACACAGATACACATTGAAAAACAGAAAGACAAAAATATACACAAGTATGTATGCAGAGAGAAAGAAGATAGACAGAAATATATACACATTAATTAAAGGTTTATTAAAGATTGAAAATCATACCACAACATGTATACTTATACCTCCACACATAGAGAAATGAATAAAAGAAGGAATGGAAGAGGAGATGGAATTATATACCAAATAGGAAGTACATTATAAATTTAAAGAAAAGAAAGGAATTAAGAAAAAATTATTCCTTCTTAAATGGGCATCCTTTAAATTGGGTGTGTGCACATGACCAATTAATCAAAATTTATTACAGTGGATCTTTATTATCTAGTGAAACTAAAAGTATAGCTCAAGCCATTGGACTATGGATTTCATTTCGCTAAAATAAACAAGAATTCAAGAAAAACCCTCTCTAAAGACTATAATTATACCTTAGATGCTTTCTGTTTCAAAAATGGGGTTTGTAAAATATGATTTGTGAATTTATCATGATCAAATTTCTTCTGTATTTAATTAGAGGCACATCTACACAAATATGGATCTCAAAAACATAACTCAATTTTAACTGTCAAAGTAGATGGAAGGTGACTTACAGGTTTTCCTATCATTTGGTAGTAACTTCACAAATCATTCACTGTATCAATATTTGTTGCTGTCTCATATGAGGACTATAGAAAGTACAGAGGAAAATGCTGTAAAATAACTTGAAACTTCATGATTACAAAATGAGTTATGATCTATTTATCTCTTATAATCTACAATCTGTAACAACTCTAATGTATAATAACTTATTTTCTTCCTATAAGATAACTCTGGAAGAGTGTCAATCTCAATCTAACATGTTTATCTTAAAATTAAGTACTTGGGTACAGGGCAGTTAAACATAACTAACCGGTATGATAAAGAGAGAATGAATAGTCATGAGTGCTGGAGCGCAGCATCCTGATTTTGTTTTCATTATGGCAGAGGGTAGGCAGGGAGGGTGGTAAAAAGAGAGCAGAGCCCTTTGCTTCTTCCCTAAGTGGACTTCCATAATTTTACAGCCTAACTTTCACACATACCATGTGCACAGTTCTAGGAAAATTAGGATAAAAAGCAGCTACAAGTTTTTTTTTATATAAAAACAAATATGAATGAGCATTATCTCCATATCAGAATTTGTAATTAGATGATATACAGTGTTACAACCTGTTATAGTGATAGATAAAGGAACCCAAAATAAGTGTTTTAGAGGTGAGACCCCATTTCTTACTACTCCATAAAATATGCAGGTGATTATAATATTAGGTTTCCAATTTCTCTCACATTTAGAATTTTTTTTGAAGACCTAGAAAGACAGCAAGAAGACAGTAGCTTGAAATAAAATGATAGGAATTTGAGATGATTCCACTGATATACTGGAATTGTAACACATTATCATAGCATATGAAAGTGAGTAGATAGGCATATGTTTATGAAGATAGTTCCTATGGTATTAGATTATCTGGAATAAGGGATGGTAAGTGTCTAGGAAATAGTCCCCTATAAAAGTAACATAGCACAAGTGCCTCATCCCAATCCATAACAACTTTGAACCAAGACCAAAGAAAACCAATTCATAAGCCATCTCTTTCACAGAATTTTTATTTGTTATCTTTTAGCTGCTGGGCATAACACATTACCTTAAAAATACTGTGTGTTTGTCTGTATGTGTCTTTGTGTGTATGTGTGTATGTACTGCTGAAGATACATCCAAGACCCTATTGTAACATGCCAGGTTAGTTGAATTTAATGAACAAGGACATCATTTGTTTTTAAACTAGAGGTTTCTTTATTTTAAATATGTGAATACACTGTAGCTGTCTTCAGACACACCAGAAAAGGGCATCAGATTCCATTACAGATGGTTGTGAGCCACCATGTGGTTGCTGGGAATTGAATTCAGGACCTCTGATGGAAGAGTCAGTGTCCCTAACCACTGAGCCATCTCTCCAGCCCCCCAGGACATCATTTTTTTAATTAAACATTTTAATTATTTACATTTCAAATGATAGGCTCCTTCCCAGTTACCACTCCATAAACCACCATCCATACACCCGTTCCCCCTCCCCTTTTCCTCTTTGAGGGTGCTTTTCCACCCACTCACCCATTCCCATCTCAGGGCTCTAGCATCCCCCTTCACTGGGGCATCAAGCCTCTACAGGACCAAGGCCCACTGATGTCAGATAAGGGCATCCTCTGCTACATCTGAAGCCATGGGCTCCTCCATATACACTCTTTGGTTGGTGAGCTCTGGGAGCTCTGGGTGATCCGGTTAGTTGATATTATTCTTCTTATGGGGTTGCAATCCCCTTCAGCTCCTTCAATCCTTCCCCTAGCTTTTTTACTGGGGTCCCCAGGCTTAGGCTGATAGGTAGTTGGCTGTGAGTGTCTGAATCTGTGTTGGTCAGGTGCTGGTAGAACCTCTCAGGGAAAAGCCATACCAGGCTCCTGTCAGCAAGTGCTTCTTAGCATAAGCAATAGTGTAGGGGTTGGGTGTCTGCAGATGAGATGGATCCCTAGGTGGGGTGTTCTCTGGATGGTCTTTACTTCAGACTCTGTTCCTTTTTTTGTACTTGTGTTTTCTTTAGATAAGAATATTTCTAGGTTAACAATTTTGTGATGTGTGGATGGTCTCATCCTCCAACTGAGGGCTGTGCCTATCTACTGGAGGTGGTCTCTACAAGTTCTATCTCCCTTTGTCAAAATATCATTATATCTATATATATGTAACTGCAGTTAAGAGAAGGAAAGAACATGAAGTTAGGTGAATTCTGCAGGTAATTTGGCGGTGGACCTTTGTACTTACATGAAATTATCAAATAAAGATTATTCAAAATCATCTACATTTATGTTTTTGAAAATCTAAATAGTCTGAGGGATCTACATTCAATGCTAAGAATAAGAAATAAAGAGAAAACAAGGAGGAAAAATCATGAAGTAAGAATACCCAAAACATTTTCCTAATTTGTCCATATTAAAAAATTAGTTTTTATCTTAAGTGTAATTAAATACACAGATGATTCAAATAATTGCCAAAACTGTAAGGCCAAACTATATACACAAAATCAAAGAACACTGCTATGAAATTTATAAAAAAATATGCAAGTTGAAGTGCCCAAGAGAGGGCACCTCAGCCCCACTGGTGCAAGTGTTCTCCCATGTCCAGAAAACATTATTTTTCTGAAATCCTTATAAGTGATTCTTAGTGAAGCCTCTTTGAGAAAAGTATTTCAATGAGAGCAGATTTTTGATGGCATAATCAAACTGAAATATGGTTGCCCACAACACCCAGAGGAACCTCAACTCCCAGGTATTCTAACATACGCAGAATCATAGGTAAGGAAGCCACAACATCTTCCCCAACACTGGGAGTAACTGGGACCCCCAGGATCCAGGGATGCAGTAACATTTACCTGGCCAGTGGCATGGGACCCTTCAAGTCTGAGCTAGTACCCTGAGCAGACCTTGGGTAGTAGATCTGCAGAACAAAGCCCAGAGTAAGCTCCACTACCAGGTGCTCTAATACCCCATGGATCACAGGATATCAGTAGCTTGGTCACACCAGGATTTCAGTATCCCAGAGTCAGTTTGACTCCCAGGAGCTCTGACACAATCAAAATCTCAGGGTTATAGGATCTCAGAATCACTGGATCACAGAGACAGCTGGACTCTGAGGAGTTCTGACACAACCAGGATCACAGGAGGGACAGGGTTGAGTCAGAGTCAGTGAAGGCAGGTAATATTAGAAATAACCAGATGGTGAGAGGCAAGTGCAAGAACATAAGCAACAGAAAGCAGAACCCAGTTCTCCCACCATAGCAAGACACAGATACCCTATCACACCGGAAAAGCAAGATTTGGATCCAAAATCACTTTCCATGATGATGATAGAGGACTTTAAGTGGGACACAAATAACTCCCTTAAAAAATACAAGAGAATACAGATAAACAGGTAGAAGCCCTTAAAGAGGAAACACAAATAATCCCTTAAAGAATTACAGGAAAATACAACCAAAGAAGTAAAAAAATTGAACAAAACAATACAGGATCTAAAAATGGAAATTGAAAAAATAAAGAAATCACAAAGTTAGACAACCCAAGAGAAAGAAAACCTAGGAAAGAGATCAGGAGTCATAGATAATAGGATAATAAGTCTAGAAGAGAGTGGAGATTCTCAAATCAAAGGGCCAGTAAATATCTTCAACAAAATTATAAAAGAAAACTTCCCTAGCCTAAAGAAAGAGATGCCTATGAACATACAAGAAGCCTACAGAACTCCAAAGAGACTGAAACAGAAAAGAAATTCCTCCCATCACATAATTATCAAAACACCAAATGCACAAAACAAAGAAATATTAAAAGCAGTAAGGGGAAAAGGTCAAGTAACATATAAAGGCAGACCTATCAAAATTACACCAGACTTCTCACCAGAAACTATAAAAGCCAGGAGATCCTGAGCAGATGTCACACAGACCATAAAAGAACACAAATGCCAGCCAAGGCTACTATAGCAAAACTCTCAATTACCATAGATGGAGAAACCAAGATATTCCATGACAAAAACAAATTTACACAATATCTTCCCACAAGTCTAGCCCTACAAAGAATAATAGATGGAAAACTCCAACACAAGAAGGGAAACTACACCCTATAAAAAGCAAGAAAGTAATCTTCTTTCAACAAACCCAAATGATAGCCACACAATGATAATTCTACCTCTAACAACAAAAATAACAGGAAGCAACAATAACTTTTCTTTAAATATCAATCTTTTAATATCAATGTACTCCATTCCCCAATAAAAAGACATAGACACACATATTGGATACATAAACTGGGCCCAACATTTTGCTGTATTCAGAAATGCACCTAAGTGACAAAAACATACACTACCTCAGAATAAAAGGCTGGAAAAAAAATTTTCCAAGCTAATGGTCCCAAGAAAAAAGCTGGATTACCCATTATACTATTGATTAAAATTGACTTTCAACCAAAAGTTATCAAAAAAGATAAGGAAGGACACTTCTTACTCATCAAAACAAAAATCTACCAAGAAGAACTCTCAATTCTGAACCTCTATGCTCCAAATGCAAGGACATCCACATTCATAAAAGAAACTTTAGTAAAGCTCAAAGCATATATTGCACCTCACACAATAATAATGAGATACTTCAACATTCCACTCTCAGCAATGGACAGATCATAGAAACAGAAACTAAACAGAGTCACAGTGAAACTAACAGAAGTCATGAATAAAATGCATTTAACAGATATTTATAGAACATTTTATCCTAAGACCAAAGAATATACCTTCTCAGCATCTTATGGTTTATTTTCCAAAGTTGACCATGTAATTGGTCACAAAACATACCTCAACAGATATAAGAAAATTGAAATAATCTTATGTATTCTATCAGATCACCACAGGTCTTCAATAACAACAAAAACAACAGAAAACCCTCATACACATGGAAGCTGTACAATTCAATGATAACTTGGTCAAGGAAGAAATAAAAAAAAAGAAATTAAAGGCTTTTTAGAATTTAATGAAAATGAAGGCACACATACCAAAATTTATGGGACACAATGAAAGCAATGCTAATAGGAAATCTCATAGCTCTGAGTGCCTACGAAAGAAACTGGAGAGCGCATACACTAGTAGCTTGACAGCACATCTGAAAGCTTTAGAACAAAAAGAAGCAAATACACATAAGAGGAGTAGACAGCAGGAAATCATCAAACACAGGGTGAAATCAACCAAGTAGAAACAAAAAGAACGATGTAAGGATCAACAAAACCAGGAGCTGCTTCTTTAAGAAAATCAACATGACAAATAGACCCTTAGCCAGACTAACCAAAATGCACAGAGACAGTATCCAAATTAACAAATTCAGACATGAAAAGGGAGATATAACCCTAGAAACTGATGAAATTCAAAAAAAGTTATCAGATCCTACTACAAAAACCTATAGTCAACAAAATTGGAAAATCTGAATGAAATGGATAATTTTCTAGACAGATACCAAGTACCAAAGTTAAATCAGGATCAGATTAACCTTCTAAACAGTACTATAACCCTAAAGAAGTAGCAGCGGTCATTAAAAGTCTCAACAAAAAAAGCACAGGACCAGATGGGTTTACTGCAGAATTCTATCAGACCTTCAAAGAAGACCTAATATCAGTACTCTTCAAACTATTCCACAAAATAGAAACAGAAGGAACGCTATCCAATTTGTTCTAGGAAGCCACAGTTACACTGATACCAAAACCACACAGATCCAACAAAGAAGGAGAACTTTAAGCCAATTTGCCTTATGAATATAAGAACATATCAAAATGATTATTCACCACAATCAAGTAGGCTTCATCCCAGGGCTGCAGGGATGGTTCAATATATGGAAATAATCAACATAATCCACAAACTCAAAGAAAAAACATATAATCATTTCAATAGATGCTGAGAAAACATTTGACATAATTCAACATCCCTTCCTGTTAAAAGTCTTATAAAGATCAGGAATTCAAGGCCTATACTTAAACACGGTAAAAGCAATATACAGCAAACCAGTAGCCAACATCAAACAAAATAGAGAGAAACTTGAAATAATCCCAGTAAAATCAGGGACTAAACAAGGCTGCCCACTCTCTCCCTATCTATTCAATATAGTACTTGAAGTTCTTGAATGGATTCAGATAATGTCATATTTATACAATGGAGTACTGCTCAGTTATTAAAAACAATGACTTCATGAAATCACAGGCAAATGGATGGAACTTGAAAAATATCATCCTAAGTATGGTAATCCAGTTACAAAAGAACACACATGGTGTGCACTCACTGATAAGTGGATATTAGCCTAAGAGCTTGGTATACCCAAGCTACAATTCACAGATTATATGAAGTTCAAGAAGAAGAAACTTCTTCTTGTGTGTGTATGCTCAGTCCTTAGAAGAGTGAACAATTACTCAAGAACTTAGAGGCTGAGAGGGACTTCAGAGGAAGAAAGGAGACAAACAGGTAAAAGGGGGCAGGATCAGGTATGGGAGGAGACAGAGATGGTCAGGAAATTGAATAGATGTGTGTAGCGATGGGGGATGGGGAACTGGGGGGTAGCCACCAGAAAGTCCCAGATGCCAGGAAAGCAAGGGGTTCCCAGGATGCAACAGGGATGATATTAGGTGAAAAACCCAACAATGAGGAGGGAGAACCTGTAGAGACCATATCCAAAGGTTAGGTACAGCCCTCTGGATTGAGGGATGGGACCGCCTACCCATCCCCAAAATTTTAACCTTGAATTTCTCCTGTCTGAAGCAAATACAGGGACATAGCATGGAGCAAAGACTGAAGGAAAGTTTATTCAAAAACTGCCTCACCTGGGTATCCATCCCATATACAGACACCAAACTCAAACACTATTGCAGAGCCAGGAATTGCTTGTTGGCAGGAGCCTGATACATCTGTCTCCTGAGAGTCTCTGCCAGAGCCTAACAAATAGAGATGTGGATGGTCGCAGACAATCATTGGACTGAGCATGGAGTCCACAATGGAGGAGTTATAGAAAGGACTGAAGGAGCTGAAGGGGTTTGCAACCCCATAGGAAGAAAAACAACCATATCCTCCCCCAGAGCTCCTAGGAACTAAGATACCAACCAAGGAGTACACATGGAGGGCCCCATGGCTCCAGCTGCATATTTAGCAGAGGATGGCCTTGTTGGGCATCAATATGAGGAGATGCCCTTGTGTAGGGGAATGCCTTGTGGGGAGGTGGGAGTGGGTGGGTGGGTAAGCACCTTCATAGAAGCAGGGGGAAGGAAGATGAGATAGGGAGTTTCCAAAGGGGAAACCAGGAAAGGGGAGAACATTTGAAATGTATATAAATAAAATATCCAATAAAATATTGCAGATAAAAAAAAGGAAAAGGGATTGCGACAATTCATGGACTCTAGAGTCAAGAGGTCACAGTGTAAGAGTAAGGAATCAATCACTAGAGGGTGTTCTTTAGAAGAGAAGGAGCAAGTACAGAGCAAGAGGCATGATGCTTGCCTTGGTCAGTAAAAGGGGTGGTGTGTGAAAAATCTCATCCTTGATGGCTAGGAATTTGTCATTTATTAATGATAGGTATAGTCTCATACTCCATTGAGCTAATAGTCCACATAACTGCTCTGGGTTGACTGATCTGCGTAGCCTTACTTTTCAATCAGGATTATTACTGTGAACTGGGTGAGTTATAAGAACATCAATATATGTTACTAAAGAGAACAATCCATGAACGAGATATAATGAAACACGGACAAAAAAGGCCATATAGGCCAACAGGTTATAAGAGTATGTGAGATGAACATTCCACTCTTATTAGTAGATGAACCATCCAAGCCTAAATATCTACAAAAGAATTTTATAGTTAAACTTCATCATCTACCATATATAGTTAGCAAACACTTCCACACTCTTCTATTTAAGAAAAAAAAAATCCTGCTAAACACACATTCTTCTCAGCACCCCTTGTATTTTCTAATATAGAACACAAGGGTATAAGGCATATAAAGCAAAAATAAGCAAAAATCATGCCTTTATGTTATCAGATTACAGTGGAATAAAACAAATAAATTAATAGCAACATAAACTAAGAGAAATATATAAATAAATGGGTACTGAAAATATAGCTCTCAATGTTTGCATGTATTCCTTTTTCTGTGTGTGTTTGGGTGTGTAAGCATGGCTCTGTGTGAATGCATGGATATGTGTTTGAAATGACAGACAAGGAAAAGTCAGAGGACTCCTTGCATGGATAAATTTCTTTCTTTTATCATCTAGGTTTTCAGACTAAACTATGATCATCAGGCTTACAGTGCCTTAAGCACTGAGATATTTCATATGCTCTTGATGATTAAACACCTAAATAAGTGAGCCACTAAAGAAGTCACATTTATTTTTAAATTTTAGAGTCATGTAAATACAGAGGCACAATGAGTTTAAAGGGGGACAGAAAAGAACAAAGACTGTATTCCCAAAAAATAATAGTTGTAGACAACTTCTTACAAGACTCACAAAGCCAACCAATCCTTATGTCAAGAAGATGGTGTATCATGATAAAGTATGGCTTATCAGATGCTAAAGGTGGTTTAAGAAACACAAATTTATAAACGCAACTCAACACGGTAAAATGGAGATACCATCAATTTGATAGAAAGAAAGGGGAGGACATCATGAACTGGATAAAGACAACATGAGAGGAGGTGAAAGGGAGACAAGGAAAAGTGGGAGTATCTTGGAAATATTTGCCATCCCATTAGATTTATAGGGTTCTTTCTGTAGCCCTGGCTGTCCTGGAACACGCTCTGTAGACGAGGCTGACCCCAAACTCAGAAGTCTGCTGCCTCTGCCTCCTAAGTGCTGGGATTAAAGGCATGTGCCACCACTGCCCAGTTGTTTATATATCAGATGGTTTATATTAACCCAGAAGTTTGGAATACAGGAAGAACAACCCACAAACCAGAAGAAACTCAAGAAGAAGGAAGACCAAAAGATGGACATTTCATTCCTTCTTAAAAAGGGGAATCAAATACCCACGGAAGGAGTTGCAGAGACTAACTATGGAGCAGAGACTGAAGGAAGGACAAGCCAGCCTAAATATAGCTGTCTCCTGAGAGCCTCTGACAATACCTGACTAATACAAAAGTAGAGGATCACAGCCACCCATTGAACTGAGTACATGGTCCCCAATGAAGGATTTAGAGAAAGGACCAAAGGAGCTGAAGGGTTTGCAGCCCCCTAGGACGGACCACAATATGAACTAACTAGTACTCTCAGAGCTCCCAGGGACCCAACCACCAACCAAGGACTATACATGGTGGGACTGATTGTTCTGGTAGCATGTGTATAGTAGAGGATTGTAAAGTTGATCATCAATGGGAGGAGAGGCCCTTGGCCCTGTGAAGGTTCTGTGCCCCAGTGTAGGAGAATGCCAGAGCCAATTAGTGGGAGAGGGTGGGGTGGCAAGCATGGGGAGGGGGGAAGGCAACAGGGGTTTGTTCTTGTTTTTGTTTGTTTGTTCATTTGGTATTTTTGGAGGGGAAACTGGGAAAGGAGAAATCATATGACATGTAAATAAAGAAAATATTTAATAAAAAAAAGTAAAAATAAAAAAAGAACTTCTGTGCTAAACAAACATAGTGATAAAATGACTCCAGATGACATACTACTTTATCCGTGCATCTGTGCCTTGATTAGACCTCATCAGAAAAGCTTCTCTTTGAAATAGATGAGAATTAACAGAGACACCCACAACTGAATTATGTGTAGATAGTGAGAGATTTTTAAACATGCATTCCCTAAGTGAATCATCCCTGTTTAGTGAAATGGTGACAGGATCTTTTCTAAGAACCATGACTTCATGGGAACTCATGCTTCCAATGCCAGGCATGATTCTCTGATCCTAAGAAATCAGATACTATGGTTGTCTTTGGTATCATTACCATGATGTTTCTGTCATTTAAAAATAGTAATTGAGCTGAGGTTTTCATCTGTTATGTGGGCTAGATTACTCAGTTCTCCACTAAAGGCATGTTGAGCTAAGAAGATTATTTTTTTTTCAATCAAAGCCCACCTGATTGCTCTCAGGATTACCGTTTTGACAGAGGGAACTTACTGGACCTATATATCAGTCAGTGTTCTACCTAGGGGAAAATTTGGGAGCTGTGAAAAATTTGGAACTAAAACTGAATTTTACAGTTTGAAAGTGTTTTGAGTAATT